>ML283946.1:0-47510 GCA_005239495.1 Nicotiana undulata | reverse complement strand
CCACACACTAGCCACTTTTTTGCCTTTGCATTCTTCTCCCATTTCTTCAGATCCTCAGCAGTGCAGTTAGCTCTAGTCTTTGGTACATCTACACCTTCAGTAGTCTTCTTCACGGTAGCTAGAGGACCATCAGTTACTATGTCCTAGAGTTCATAGTCTTATCCAATCAGGTGGTCCTTCATCCTGTTCTTCCACCAAGAGTAATACTAGCCATTGAAGAGTGGTGGCCTTGCAGTTGATTGACCCTCCCAGTTTCCAGGTGGTGCACTCATTTTGATCTTTTCCAAGGTGTTAGCCTTTTCAAGGATAACCTGCTCTGATACCAATTGATGTTTTATACTTCAATACCACACAAGAGGGGGTGATTTGTGTGGTGTCCAATTTTCGAGTTCTGTCTCAATAGAAGAACCTGGTTCTTCTTGGTGTTCCAATTTCTACTGGTGCGGAATAATAACTGCAGTAAAGTAAAAATACAAAGATTTTTACGTGGAAAACACTTGGCTCAAAAGTTAAAATAAACCACGACCTACTACTCAGTAGGATTTTCCCAAACTCTTCACTACCTGAGCCAAACAACATTTACAAAATAAACTCATTTGTAAACCTAGGACTAACTCTAATCCCTTTGTGGCAAACTAGCCTCTAGCTAATTGCGACAAGCTTCAAGTTAACTCTAACTTGAACAGTGTGTACCTATTATAATTACTTCTCATAAAGCTTAAAGATACAATATTAAATCACCTACTACAACCAACTAGACTCGAAAGACAAACATATGGAACTGGTTCTTCTAGTTGGTCAGTAGCCTTAGTGTCGCACAAGGATTCTTCTTGCAAAATTGCTTTGGTAATTTTGCTTTCAGTTCTTATTTTACTTCTGCCTTTGTGCGATCAATTCTTCAGTAGGAATGCATCAACATTATATAGCTCCAGTAGTTGAGATGTTCTTGTTTAGTTCTAATGCAACTCTTCCTTGGTGGAAGAGTTTGGGTTTATTTCAACTTCCTCGATTATTTCTGTCCTTGCTGAACTCGAACTCTAACCTCTTATCAATTTGCAACCTTTTCGCATTAGGAGACAACCTCTTAGTTCTTTGATAATTCACAATCATATTTATCTTCTGTGCATAGACGGTTCTTGTGCCAATGGGTCTATTCAAGTATGTTTGCCCTGATGGACCTGGTTCTAGGTAGACATTTGTCAATCTTCCAAACCATGCAGTGACTTGGTTCAACAAGAGGTCAGCTAGTGGAGGAGGCTACTTGGGAGACTGAGTGGGAGATGCGAAGCATATATCCTCACTTGTTTGAGACTCCAAGTATGTTTCTAGACCCGTTCGAGGACGAACATTTGTTTAAAAGGGGGAGAATGTAACGACCCGGCCGGTCGTTCTGTAGAATCTGCACTATTATTACTGTTTTTTCCTTGTAATAGGTTGGTTATACAGTTTATGATGTGTTAGAGTCGGTTGGATCGGGTTCAGAATGATGGTAGTGAGAATTGAGACACTTAGTCTCTAAAAGTAGCTTTATAGTTGGAAAAGTCATCTGGGAACTGACTTATTGGTAAACGATCTCGAAATGCAGATTTTATGGATCAAATAGCTTCGTTAGGTGATTTGGGACTTAGGAGTGTGTTCGTAATGTTTTTGTGATGTCCGGTGTAGAATTAGGCTTGAATTGGCGAAAGTTAGTTTTTGGTGATTTACGGTTGGCAGTGGAAAATAGGCTAATGGGGTCATAATGGAATTCCGACAGTTGGAACAGGTTCAAAATGTCATTTTGGATATGTGTGCAAAATTTCAGGTCAATCGGATGTGTTTTGGTTGGTTTCGGCATCATTGGTGGAATTTAGAAATTTCAAAGTTCATAGGCTTGAATGTGATGTGATTTTGATGTTTTGATGTTATTTTGGGTGTTCCAAAAGTGAAACTAAGTTTGAATGATCATTTATGATGTGTGGTATGTTTGGTTGGGGTCCCGAGGGGCTCAGGATTGATTTCGGTGGTTAGCGGGGATTTTTTGATTTGAAAAATGCAGCATCAGCTGCTGGTGTTTCTGCTACAGTCATTTCCGCACCTGCGGACATTTGACCGCAGAAGCGGTGGAAGAGGTCGCAGGTGCGGATTCTGAGGCCTGGAGGAAGATCCGCAGGAGCGGTTGTGTGGGCTGCATCTGTGAGCCGCAGGTGCGGCACCTGGGCTGCATGTGCGAGAATTGTCCGGTTAATGAAATTCCGCAGGTGCGGACCGCAGGTGCGAGAAAAAGGCCGTAGGTGCGAAAAGCCTGGGCAGAGAAGTATAAAAAGGGGGCTTAACGATTTTTAGTCTTCTTTTCACCATTATTGTGCGGGTTCCGAGCTTTTTGAGGGTTTTTGAAGAGGGAAACGTTTGTTCTTCATTGAGATAAGATTTTTTGACTCATTAAATCAATTATATGTGATTAAAGACCAAATTAACAGTGTTTAATTAGGGAAAATCAGTGGAAAAGGAGAAACTAGGGCTTGAGTTTAAGAGACCTTTTAGGGATGATTTGAGGGGTCATTTGGACTCCGATTTCAGAGTTCTTTATATGTACAGACTTGTGACATGATGAGGGTCATTTTAGTATAAAGTTTTTCAAGTTCCAAGATGTGGGCCCGGGGGTCAGGTTTTGGATAACTTCGGGTTTTGTGCATAAAGTTGATATTTTTCGATTGAGTTTCATCCCCCTAGCATAATTTGATGTGAAAAATCTGAACTTGATAGATTTGGAGCACTCGAAAGTTGATTCGAGGGGCAAGCGTGTTGCAGAGTATCTTTTCGGGCTAGTTTGAGGTAAGTAATGTCTTTAAATCATGTCATGAGGGTATGAAACCCTGGACTCTACATCCTTTCACGGTTTTGAAGTGACGCACACACTGTATGACGAGTGTGTGGCGTGCACGAATTGAAAATTTGGAATATGTTCCTTTTGAGACAACTATTGAGTTGCGAAACTGCTTTTAAAGCATATGTTTTATAGTATTACTATGCTTTGATATATTTGGGCTGTAAGCCACGTTTGGGGCCTATTGCCGATATGTTTTAACCCCTTGGGGGCTACTTTACTGATATTCCTCACGTACAAACTATGATTTTTCACTCAATCGTTCTTGCTAAATTATTTTGACAGTTGTTATGTGACTTGCCGGTGTAATTGGTTCGGGTCCGTTAAGGTTTTGGAATGAATTGGAACACTTAGTTCCAATGTTTAAAATTTAAGTTTAAAAGGTTGACTGTATGTTGACTTATGTGTAAACGATCCGGTAATAGAGTTTTGATGATTCCAATAGCTCCGTATGGTGACTTGGACTTATGAGCGTGTCCGAAAAATTCTTTTAATGTCCGTAGTTAAATTAGACTTGAAATGGTTAAAATAGAAATTTAAGTTTAGAAGTTTGATTGGGGAGTTGACTTTTTGATATGGGGGTCGGAATCCGATTCTAGAAATTGAAATAGGTTCGTTATGTCATTTATGACTTGTGTGCAAAATTTGAGGCCAATTGGACTTGATTTGATAGGTTTCGACATCAAATGTAGAAGTTGAATTTTTTAAATTTCATTAGGCTTGAATTGGGGTATCATTCGTGTTTTAGCATTGATTTATGTGATTTGAGGCTTCGACTAAGTTCATATGATGTTTTAGGACTTGTTGGTGTGTTTGGTTGAGGTCACGGGGGCCTAGGGTGAGTTCCGAGATGGTTTCACATCATTACTTCATGTTTTGCTACTGTTGTTGCTGGTTTTGGTGTTGTTCTTCACAAACGCGAAGGGACTCACGCGTTCGCGAAGAAGGAATTTTGTACCGGGACATTTTATGCTTCGCGTTTGCGACTGAGGGAACGCATTCGCGAAGGTTCGAGGGGCAAAGATACGGGTTGCGATTGGGACCTCGCGTTCGCGTTAGGGAAAACCGGCCTGTGGGAGTTTGGTCTTCGCGTTCGCAGTGGTGAGGACGTGTTCGCGGTGGTGAGTACGTGTTCGCCATTGAGCAGTCTGGTGAAGCATCACGTACACGAGGCCAAGCTCGTGTTCGCGAAGAATAGTTTGGAAGCTGTGAAATTTTGTGCTTCGCGAACGCGATGAAGCTAACACGTTCGCAAAGAAGAAAGGTCTGGGCAGAATGTTTAAGTTCTGAAAATCCATTTTTACCGATTTGGAGTTCGGGGAGAGGCGATTTTCGAGAGATTTTTAAGGAAAACAATGGGGTGAGTGTTCTTAACTCATGTTTGGTCAAATTACCCGAATCTATGGTTGTTTTTAACATTTAATTAGTGATATAAGTTGGAAAATTTTGAAAACCCTTTTTGTTAAATTTGAATATTTGAGGGTCGAGTTGATGTCGGAATTTGGTAAAATTGGTGTGGTTGAACTCGTGGTTGAATGAGCGATCATATTTTGTAACTTTTGTCGGGTTTTGAGTTAAATTTCAGATTTTGTTGGGAAATTAGTATTTTCATATAGAATTAATTCCTATAATTTGTAGCGACTGAATCGAATTACTTGTGACGAGGTTCAAGGTGTTCGGAGGCCGAATCGCGAGGCAAGGGTGATAATCGGCTTAATGTATGCATATTTTGATATATATATCGCCTCACATTTTGCTCATGTCTCGACGATTTGAGATGTTTAATATGATTATTTGTGCTAATTTGTGGTATTTCTATGTGTAGGGATCATTCAGATGAAATTGGGACGAAAAGGCGCAAATTGGAGCGAAATTGGGACGAAAAGGCAAAAAGTGGAATTTGAGGGCCACAAGAAGCGTGGGGCGCTGCCTGCGGCACAATTTACAGCAAGTATATAATCTGAGCGCCAGGGCCACTGCCCCAGGCTGCCATGGACGCTCAAGACGGGAAAATGGCCTTTTTCGACTAGGACTCGGTTATTTCGACCCCTAGACGCCCCCAACTCATATAAAAGCCAACCTAAACCTATTTTGAAGAATATGACGTGATTTTTAGAGAGGAACAAAAGTACGAAACACTCAGGGGCACGGATTGAGAAGAGGTTGCTGCAAATCAACGAGCTTGATGATTTTCGATTGCACGCATATGAAAAGGCAAAATTATATAAAGAGAAGACGAAGAGGTGGCATGACAAGCACATCCAACATCGAGAGTTTGAGCCAAGCCAAGAAGTTCTCTTGTTCAATTTGAGGTTGAAGCTTGTCACGACCCAGAATCTTAATCTAGGTCGTGATGGCGCCCAACGACGGGGTTAGGCAAACCAATATGAATTACACTAGGTGTTACCCTTTCCATTTGATTAAACAAGTCAATATTACCAATTTTTAACAATTAACCATGATGATAGCTTGATATGAAAATAAAATCATAACACTACATGACCGAAATAAAGCATATGTATGCCTATACAACCAAAAACCCAAAATATACACTACGTGTGTGCCAGGAACTATTGTCACGAGTGTCGCGGGCAACTATCAGAATACACAAGATACATATAGATACAAATCCACAGTCTGGGTGAAATACAGGGTAAATAAGAAAAGTAAATGAAACTCCAGGGTGCTGCTGGGGATCGCCAGAGGAAGCAGCTCACCGTGAAGTCAAGTCCGCTACGGTCACTATCAGGATCTGGTCTGATAACCAGATGCACCAGCCTCAGAACCTGTACAGTTAAGTACATAAGTGCAGCATGAGTACATATTAAAAAAAAATATGTACCCGATGAGTATCCCTTCTAATCTCGAAGAAGTAGTGACGAGAGGTCGACTTGACACTCACTAAGGTCCAACAGTATGATATAACAATGATAAGATAAAAGCAGTAGGCATGTAAGACAGTGAGCATCAATTATGTATAAAGCACAGGAATCCAAGAAAAATACTGGAACAATAACAATGGCCACTTCCTTTCCCAAAGATGTCTCATACAAGTAAGAATCCATGAAAACAATGCCAAATAATCATGCACACACAGGAATAAGACAACTGGCCGGAGTTATAAGGAAAGAATAGCTATGCACTGCCGGGGATCTACCGACCCGCCCCAAAAGTGCATGCTTACCATAATCATAACTACGCATTGCCGAGCATCGATCGGCCCGTCCCAAAAGTGCGTCTTTCAAAGTAATCATATCATATCATAGTACAACTTCGTCCATGCACTGCTGAGGATCGAACGGCCCGTACCAAGAGTGCATTCTTAATTATATCATCTCTGTGCACTGCCGGGGATCGACCGGCCCGTCCCAAAAGTGCACCTTTCAATCCGCCCTGGCGTATGGCCCGCTCCCGTAAGAGTGGGGGAAATCATACATCGCTCGCGGAATGTAAATTGCGAAGCGGTCACATGCACACACAATATCTTATGAAACTTACCTTCCATAACAAATTCCTTTCAATTCAACAATTTTCCATAAAGCCTTAGAGGAACAATACTATACAAAATATGATCTCATAGTACATATGGCGTCACAATGAATCATATAAAGCATTACAAGGAAGCATATAAGGCATTACAAGGAAGCATATAAGACATGATGTGGGCCTAACTACCCGGACATAACAATAATAGCCGCTACGTACGGACTCTCGTCACTTGGTGCGTACGTAGCCTCCAAGTAATTCACACATAGCATATACATCACCTATGGGGACAATTCCATCTTACAAGGTTAGAAAGGAGACTCACCTTGTGTCGAATCTACCCCTCGGACCACAATTGCGCCCGAAACTCCGAACTCTACACCCGAGGAATCGCAACTAGCCAAAGGTGTACAATAAATCAATGCATGCACAATGTGGGAAATCATCTTAGTTATTCAATAAAATTGGTATTCTTGAAGAATTTCCAACTCCCAACCCCGGGTCCGCATGTTTAAATTCCAAAAATTCTCGAAGGGTTCCCTCACCCATAGCCTAAGGATCATTAATGTGTGATTTCTACTTGAATTCATGGCCTAAAATGGAAAATCACAAAATCCTCAAGAGCCCTAAAATTACTACCTAATTCCATGATTTTTGAAAATTTAGTAGGGAATTTAACTAGGAATTGATGTTTGAAACTAGTAAAACCATGGAATTTACTTACCTCAACAACAGTGGTGGAAGGTTCCTTGAAGAGCTCTCTAAAGACTTGAGGAGGAAGATGAAAATGGAGGAAATAGGCTAAGTCCCGTATTTAATAAAACTGCCCAGGAATTCCTTCACTACGATCGCGACAAGGGCCTTGCAATCGCGAAGGCCAACTGGCTAGACCTCTGCGATCGCGGTAGAGGTACTGCGATCGCAAAGAGTAACTGTGCCCGGCCCTGGGTTGGCACTATGCGATTGCGAGGATGGGGATGCGATCACGAAGGCATGGAGTCCAGCCTTCCGCGATCACGAAGAGGAAGCTGCGATCGCTAAGAAAAAACAGCAACCCAGCCAAATTCCTTCTCCGCGATCGCGACCCACCTTCTGTGATCGCAGAGAAAGAAACCAAACAACAAAAATCTGGTTTTTTCCATCTTAGCTCCCGAGGTCCAAAACTCACCCGAGCCCCTCGAGACCCCGTCCAAAAGCACCGGCAAGTATGTATTCATGATACGGACTAGCTCGAACTTCCGAAACGTGAAAAACAACAACGAAACTAGAAATTCAACACCAAAACCAAATTGAATCAAGCTTAAGAACTTAAGATTCTAGAATTCATTTCAATGCGCCGAACCGACCTATACTACTCGGAATGACTTCAAATTTTGCAGACAAGTCATAAATGACATAATGGAACTATTCCCGGTCTCAGAATTTCATTCGGACCTCGGTAACATAAAATCACATTCCAAACCAAATTTCAAATTTTATGAAAATCCTCAAAACCTCATTAACTCTAAAGTTCCCATTTTGATCTGAAAGCCGTCAAATCAAGTTCGTTTCTTACCAAATTTCACAGATAACTTAAATAACACATATTGAACCTGTTCCGGGATCCGGAACCATAATACGGGCCCGACACCACAGGTTCCACATCGAGGTTCATTTTCATAAGCCTTTATTATTTTCAGAAAACAATTTTCTTTAAAAATTTATTTCTTGGACTTGGGTCCTCGGAATTCGATTCCGGGCATACGCCCAAGTCCCATATTTTCCTAAGGACCTTCCGGGACCGCCAGATCACGGTTCCGGGTCCGTTTACCAAAGTCAACTTTATTCAATTAATTATGATAAATTCAACTCTTTATCAATTTTCCACATTAAGGCTTCCCGGCTTCGCGCTCGGGCTGCGCACGCACATCGAGGTGAGATTAACGGCGGCTTTTGGGTCCTCGGAACACAGTCATAAATAAATTTACATAAGATGACCCTTTTGGGTCATCACAATCTCCCCCTCTAAAACAAACGTTCGTCCTCGAACGGACGTAGAATCGTACATGAAGTGCTGAATAGCTGCAGATACCTGCTCCGCATGTCCTCCTCGGACTCCCAAGTCGCCTCATCGAATGGTTGGCCTCTCCACTGGACCTTTACGACAGAAACTCTCTTAGACCTTAACTGGCGGTCCTGCCTATCAATAATAGCAACTAGCTCCTCCTCGAAGCCCAACTTCTCATCTAAGTAAATAGTGCTGAAATCAATCACGTGAGAGAAATCGACATGATATCTCCGGAGCATGGATACATGAAAAACCGGATGAACTCCTGATAAGGCGGGAGGTAAAGCAAGCTCATAAGCAACCTCCCCGACTCACCTCAATACCTCGAAAGGGCCTATAAACCTGGGGCTCAACTTGCCCTTCTTCCCGAATCTCATAACGCCCTTCATCGGCAAAACCTTCAACATAACCTTATCTCCCTACATAAATGCTACATCACGCACCCGCTGATCTGCGTAACTCTTCTGTCTGGACTGAGCCGTGCGGAGTCTCTCCTGAATAATCTCCACCCTATCCAAAGAATCTCTCACCAGATCTGTGCCATATAACTTGGCCTCGCCAGGATCAAACCACCCGATAGGAGAACGACATCGCCTGCCATATAACGCCTCGAATGGAGCCATCTCGATGCTGGACTGATAAATGTTATTGTATGCAAACTCCGCCAAAGTCAAGAACTGGTCCCACTGACCCCCAAAATCAAGCACACATGCCCTGAGCATATCCTCCAATATCTTAACTGCACGCTCTGACTGGCCATCAGTCTGAGGGTGAAATGCTGAACTGAGGTCTATCTGAGTGCCCATATCACTGTGCAAAGCTCTCCAGAAGTGCGAAGTGAACTGAGGACCTCGATCTGATATAATAGACACCGGCACACCGTGCAACCGGACTATCTCTCGAATGTAAATCTGAGCCAGCCTCTCTGTAGTATAAGTAGTAGCCACAGGAATAAAATGCGCCGATTTGGTCAATCTATCCACAATGACCCAAACCGCGTCAACCTTCCGCAAAGTCTGTGGCAACCCAACCACGAAGTCCATAGTGATGCGCTCCCATTTCCACTCCGGAANTGCAATGCTCTCCAGAAGTGCGAGGTGAACTAAGGACCTCGATCTGATATAACAGACACCGGCACACCGTGCAACCGGACTATCTCTCGAATGTAAATCTGAGCCAGCCTCTCTGTAGTATAAGTAGTAGCCACAGGAATAAAATGCGCCGATTTGGTCAATCTATCCACAATGACCCAAACCGCGTCAACCTTCCGCAAAGTCTGTGGCAACCCAACCACGAAGTCCATAGTGATGCGCTCCCATTTCCACTCCGGAATGGGCATCTGCTGAAACAAGCCTCCTGGCCTCTGGTGCTCGTACTTGACCTGCTGACAATTGAGACACCTAGCCACATACTTCACTATATCCTTCGTCATTCGCCTCCACCAGTAATGCTGCTTCAAATCACGATACATCTTCGTCGCTCCTGGATGAAAAGAATACCGAGAACTGTGCGCCTCTGCTAGAATCTTCCCCCTCAGGCCATCAATATTAGGAACACATATACGACCTTGGAGCCTCAAAACACCATCCTCGCCCAAAGTAACCTCTTTGGACCTGCCCTGGACCACCGTATCCCGAAGCTATGCAAGGCATGGATCATCAAACTGTCGAGCCTTAATCTCCCCCAACATTGAAGACTGAGCAACTACATGAGCCAAAACTCGACGAGGCTCCGAAAGGTCCAATCTCACAAGGCGATTGGCCAAGGACTGAATGTCCAAGGCTAAAGGTCTCTCCTCAGCTGCAATGTAGGCCAAGCTACCCATACTCGCTGCCCTCCTGCTCAAAGCATCTGCTACTACATTCGCCTTGCCCGGGTGATACAAAATAGTGAGATCATAGTCTTTTAACAACTCAAGCCATCTCCGCTGCCTTAAATTAAGGTCCCTCTACTTGAACAAATGCTGCAAACTGCGGTGGTCAGTGTAGACCTCACACGACACACCATACAAATAGTGCCGCCAAATCTTCAAAGCATGAACAATCGCCGCCAACTCTAAGTCCTGCACAGGATAATTCATTTCATGAACCTTCAGTTGGCGCGAAGCATAAGCAATAACCCTTCCATCCTGCATCAACACACATCCCAACCCGACGCGTGATGCGTCGCAATACACGCTGTATACATCCCGGAATCGGAAGGCAATGTCAGAACTGGTGCCGAGGTCAAAGCTGACTTGAGCTTCTGAAAGCTCGCCTCACACTCGTCGGACCANNATCGGCGATAATAGCCTGCTAGGCCCAAGAAACTCATGATCTCTGTAGCTGAAGTAGGACGCGACCAACTCTGAACCGCCTCAATCTTCTGAGGATCAACCTTGATACCTTCTCCGGATACCACATGCCCCAAAAATGCCACGGAATCTAACCAGAACTCGAACTTGGAGAACTTAGCATACATCTTCTGTTCCCGCAAGGTCTGGAGCACAACTCTCAAATGCTTCTCATGCTCACCCAGGCTCCGCGAATAAATCAAGATGTCATCAATGAAGACGATGACGAAGGAATAAATATACGACCTGAATACTCTATTCATCAAGTCCATGAATGCGGCTGGGGCATTAGTTAAACCAAAGGACATCACCAAGAACTCATAATGGCCATATCGGGTACGAAATGCAGTCTTCGGAACATCTGAAGCCCAAATCTTCAACTGATGATAACCTGATTTCAAATCAACCTTGGAAAACACACGAGCACCGTACAACTGGTCAAATAAATCATCGATGTGCGGCAGAGGATACTTATTCTTAATAGTAACCTTATTCAGCTGGCGGTAATCAATACACATCCGCATAGACTCATCCTTCATCTTCACAAATAGGACTGGAGCAACCCACGGTGGCACACTCGGTCTGATGAACCCCTTAGCCAACAAATCCTCAAGTTGCTCCTTCAACTCTTTCAACTCTTTAGGAGCCATACAATACGAGGGAATGGAAATAGGCTGAGTATATGGAGCTAAATCAATACAGAAATCAATATCTCGGTCTGGAGACATGCCTGGAAGATCTGAAGGAAATACGTCTGAAAACTCTCGTACCACCGGCACTGAATCAATGGTCGAAGACTCGACGGTGGTGTCCCGCACATAAACAAGGTAAGCCAAACAACCCTTTTCGACCATATGCCGAACCTTTATGAAGGAAATGACTCGGCTGGATGCACTAACTGAAGAACCTCTCCACTCTAGCCTAGGAGACTCAGGCATGGCTAAGGTGACTGTCTTGGCATGGCAATCTAACACAGCATGATAAGGAGATATCCAATCCATGCCTAGGAAAACCTCAAAATCAATCATATCCAGCAATAAAAGATCTGCTCTGGTATCGAAACCGCAGAAAGTGATCACACAAGACCAATAGACCCGGTCTACCACCACAGAATCGCTCACAGGAGTGGACACATATATAGGAGAACCCAAGGACTCACGAGGGACATCCAGAAAATAAGCAAATAGTACTGAAACATATGAATACGTGGATCCTGGATCAAATAGTACCGAAGCCTCCCTACTACATAATGAGATAATACCCGTAATTATGGCGTCTGAGGCCACTGCATTTGATCTGGCCGGAATGGCATAAAATCTGGCTGAGGTTCCTGAAGACTGAACTCCCCTAGAGTGAACAGGAACTAACTGACCTCCCCCTGACCGGACTCCCCCTCTAGGACGACCCCTGCCTACCTGTCCTCCACCTCTAGGTGGCCGGACTGCTGGTGCCGGACCCATAGGCTGATAACCCTGTTGCACTGCCTTGCCCCGAAGCTTGGGACACTATCTCTACATATGACCTAGATCTCCACACTCAAAGCAACCTCTAGGTACCATAGCCTGCTGCCCCGAAGAGGAAGACCCCTGAATATCCAAGAAGCGATGTGGACCCTCGGGCATAGCACTAAAATAAGAATCGGAGGATCTCTGGCGACTATAGTGACCACTAGGTGAACCCTGAGTGGCTGGAGAACGATAGGAACGCTCTGGCATGGCAGTGAACTGAGGCCTCACTGGACCACCTCGAGGAGGTAGTGGAGGTGCTGAATGTGGAAGCCTGCTGGGTTGACCACCCCCGAACTGACCTCTGCTCCTAGCCGGAGCATCCCTGAAATCCCCTGAGAACCTAACCCTCTTGTCCCGCTGACCCTGCTGACCCTGTTCCTTGCTCCTCAACCGATACCCCTCAATCCGTCGAGCTATCTCAACTACAAGCTGGTAAGGAGTACCCATCTCCACCTCTCGGGCCATGGTGGCCCTAATATCTGAATGCAACCCGGCCACAAACCGCCGCACTCTCTCGGCATCGGCAGGAAATATCATAAGTGCATGGCGTGACAACTCTGAAAATCTGGCCTCATAATCTGTCGCTGACATCTGCCCCTGCTCTACCTTCTCAAACTGACGCCGCAACTCTTCCCTCTCAGAGGGTGGAATATATCTGTCTAGAAACACCTGCACGAACCGATCCCAAGTGACAGGAGGAGAATCTGCTGGCCTGCTGAGAATATATGACTACCACCACCTGCGAGCTCTGCCCTTCAACTGAAATGTGGTGAAGTCCACTCCATGGGACTCCAAAATCCTCATGTTGTGCAGTCTGTCCCAGCACCTATTGATGAAATCCTGAGCATCCTCACCCCGCTCACCCCCGAAGACTAGAGGGCGAAGTCGGGTCCATCTATCCAACATCTTCTGCTGGTCACCCTCTACAACTGGCCTGGGCTCTGGGGCTGCTACCACGGGCTGAACCCCACCCACGGACGGTGTGCCCGGGGTATGACGTACTGCTGCTACCTGACCTGTGGCCTGGGCGGTAGGGGTCTAGACTCCCCCTACCGCCTGAGAAGTAGCAGGGTCGGCTGGAAATAAACCATCCTGGGACATATTGTCCATGAATCTCAGCATACGGCCCATGATCTCCTGGAAGCCTGGCCCTGTCATGAAATCCTCTGGAGCAGGTGCTACTGGAGGCACCTCATCCTGCTCCTCCATAATAGGGTTCTCTGGTGGTGCCACTGGTATAGCTCTGGGATGCCCTCGTCCCCTACCTCGAGCAGGTGCTCCACCCCTGCCTCTACCCGACCTCGGGCGGTGGGGGCAACAACATCTCCCGGACCAGAAACATCGGATGCACGCATCCTCACCATCTGTGAGAGAATAGAAGAATAAGTTTGAGTATATCATAGCTTGCACGACAGGATATGAATAAATGGAAGTTTCCTAACACCCCATAGCCTCCTGAAGATAAGTACAGACGTGTCTGTACCTATCCGCAAGACTCTACTGGTCCTGCCCGTGACTCGTGAGACTTACGTGAACCTAGGGCTCTGATACCACATTGTCACGACCCAGAATCCTAATCCAGGTCATGATGGCGCCCAACGACGGGGTTAGGCAAACCAATATGAATTACACTAGGTGTTACCCTTCCCATTTGATTAAACAAGGCCATGTTATCAAATTTAAACAATTAACCATGATGATAGCTTGATATGAAAATAAAATCATAACACTATATGGCCGAAATAAAGCATATGTATGCCTATACAACCCAAAATCCAAAATATACACTACGTGTGTGCCAGGAACTAGTGTCACGAGTGTCGCGGGCAACTATCAGAATACACAAGATACATATAGATACAAATCCACAGTCTGGGTGAAATAGACAGGGTAAATAACAAAAGTAAATGAAACTCCAGGGTGCTGGTGGGGATCGCCAGAGGAAGCAGCTCACCGTGAAGTCAAGTCCGCTACGGTCACTATCAGGATCTGGTCTGATAACCAGATGCACCAGCCTTAGAACCTGTACAGTTAAGTACATAAGTGCAGCATGAGTACATATTAAAACAAATATGTACCTGGTGAGTATCCCGTCTAATCTCGAAGAAGTAGTGAAACTTACGGCCCGCTCCCATAAGAGTGGGGGAAATCACACATTGCTCGCGGAATGTAAATTGCGAAGCGGTCACATGCACACACAATATCTTATGAAACTTACCTTCCATAACAAATTCCTTTCAATTCAACAATTTTCCATAAAGCCTCAGAGGAACAATACTAAACAAAACATGATCTCATAGTACATATGGAGTCACAATGAATCATATAAAGCATTACAAGGAAGCATATAAGACATGATGTGGGCCTAACTACCCGGACATAACAATAATAGCCGCTACGTACGGACTCTCGTCACTTGGTGCGTACGTAGCCCCCAAAAAATTCACACATAGCATATACATCACCTATGGAGACAATTCCCTCTTACAAGGTTATAAAGGAGATTCACCTTGTGTCGAATATACCCCCCAGACCAAAATTGCGCCCGAAACTCCGAACTCTACACCCGAGGACTCGCAACTAGCCATGTCACGACCCAATTCTCCCTCCGACTGGGTCTCATGACGGCACCTAGTCTAGACGACTAGGTAATCCTATTTGTTCAACAAGCATTTAATATAACAAGCGAAGACAGTAATAAAATGAACTAAAGCCATAGTAATACTCTATGCTGCTAGGCATTACAGTTTACTATACCCAAGACCCCGAATATCATCAATACATCACAAGCTGACTCTACGCCTCAAGATGTACAACTGGAAAGAAACAACCGTATAGTATTCTGTACAAGTGCTAACTACAATGAGATAGGAAGGGGACTTGGAGATCTGCGGACGTTGCAGATTATACCTCAGGTCTCCTGGCACTGGCTGCTGGCTAACGTTGATACTGCGTAATGGAACCTGGATCTGCACATGGGAAAAACATGCGCATAAGGGCGTGAGTACTCCACATTCGGTACTCAGTAAGTGCCAAGCCTAACCCCAGTCAAGTAGTGGCGAGGTCAGGTCGAGGCCCTACCGAGGTTTGCAAAATAACAGATATAATGAACAAGTAAGTAAAACAAGTAAAATTAACAGAAATTCTAAGTATAGACTAGCAAGAAAAGGTAGAGTTAAATGCATAAGATCAACGCAATATATATATAAAGCTCAATAAGAAAGGAAAGGCACAATGCAATGCAATATGAGGGAAAGGCTCAGGTCTCTGCCCGCAGTCCCTAGGTATGCAATGCAGTATGAGGGAAAGGCTCAGGTCTCTGCCCGCAATCCCTATGTATGCAATGCAGTATGAGGGAAAGGCTCAGGTCTCTGCCCGCAATCCCTATGTATGCAATGCAGTATGAGGGAAAGGCTCAGGTTTATGCCCGCAGTCCCTATGTATGCAATGCAGTATGAGGGAAAGGCTCAGGTATATGGCCGCAGTCCCTGTATGCAATGCAGTATGAGGGAAAGGCTCAGATCTACGCCCGCAGTCCCTATGTAAATACGTACTATAAGGTGAATCTCAAAATAGCGTAGTTTAAAGGTTTTAAGAAAATGAATTAGAAATCCCGGAGTAATATCCTTAAATCAGTTTCAAATAATAGCAACGATTGAAAAAAAACTCAGTTAGAAATCCATTTACCAGGGTAAAATCTTAAGTTATTATGTAGTTCAACCGATAACAGTAGTAATAGAATTGAAAATGAGGCATCGTGTAGAAGGAAATATGGAACTTCTGTGAAACATATCCCGTACACGCGCTCGTCACCTCACGTACACGTGGTTTTATAGCGAAAATCAGTTAAAATGCCTAAGGGAAAATTCCCCAACACAGAGTTAGGCAAGCCACTTACCTTGACTGTGCAAATCAATCAATAATCACGCTCTTTAAACGAGTATCCAAATCCAGGTGGCCCAAATCTATTCAATTCAATGGTATAATGTAAATATAAATTCGAGAAATCAAAATAACTAATTAATTCGGAACTAATACGCGAAATTAGAAAATTTGACCAAAACGCCCCTCGGTCCCACGTCTCGGAATCGGGTAGAATTTATATTTTCTGAACCCTTATTCACTCACGAGTCTAAACATATGAAAATCTCTCAAATCAGAGGTCAAATACCTAATCAAAACCCAAAAATTTGGTTTAGGAAGTTTCTTCCAATTTTTCCCAATTTCAACTCAAAAATCTCGAATTTAAGGATGGAATTTAAGATTAGATTCATGAAAATTGGTCTATATATGTTAGGAATCTCTTACCCGAACTACCAAGGTGAAAAAGTCTCCAAGAATCGTCTCTCCCGAGCTCCCACAACTCAAAAATGGTGAAATAAGGTTTGAGTTCGAAATGGGGTTTTTAATATTCTGCCCAGTCATTTCCTCTATGCGATCGCGGAGAATCCTCTACGATCGCAGAGAGTAAGGATCCCACGCGCCCAAATAACCCAATGCGATCGCGTGCAAGGGTATGCGATCACGTACCTTCACACCCCCAAACCTATGCGATCGCGGTTGGGGCCACGCGAGAGTCACCACTGACTCTCCCCTCGGACCAGAAAACCTTATGCGATTGCGGTACGTTGAATGCGGTCGCGGAGACCAAACCCTTGAGGCTCTGCGATCGCGGACCTTAAATTGCGATCGCGGAGAACAACCTCAGGCCTCCCTCAACTTCCCTTATGCGATTGCGAGGACTGACCTGCGATCGCAGAGAACAACCCACAGCTGAAGAAAAACCAGAAAACAAGCAAAGGCTTTTGGCCTTAAAGTGTCCGTTTGAACACCCGAAACACACCCGAGGCCCCCAGGACCTCAACCAAAACCACCAACTAGTCCAAATATCT
The DNA here is from genome assembly GCA_005239495.1 of Nicotiana undulata. Taxonomy (NCBI): domain Eukaryota; kingdom Viridiplantae; phylum Streptophyta; class Magnoliopsida; order Solanales; family Solanaceae; genus Nicotiana; species Nicotiana undulata. The sequence goes on along the minus strand of ML283946.1, from coordinate 30,379 downwards.
TATTCGAACTTGGTCGAGCCTTAAAAACACGTCCCATAATAACTTAGGAATTTCCAAGAATTCACAAATGACGCCGAACCACGTCTAAACTCATCCGAATGACCTCAAATCTTGCACACATGTCATAATGATATTTCGGACCTGCTGTAGCTTTCGGAAATCCATTCCGAGTCCGATATCAAAATCTCACCAATTGACCGAAATCGCCGGAATTCTAACTTTCGCCAATTCAAGCCTAAATCTACACCCGACCTCGAAAACACACTCTGAACATGCTCTCAACCCCGAAATCACTCAATGGAGCTAACGGAGTTGACGAATTTCCATTCCGGATCCGTCTTCACACAGCTCCGGCTATGGTCCAATTTCTAAGGTCAAAACTCACCTTAAAGGACTATATGTCCAAAAACACTTCAATTTCATCACTCAACACTATGACTCGTTCCATTAACATAACAAGACATGGGAGAAGCATTTATTAGGGGATCGGGGCGCTAACTCTCAAAACGACCGGCCAGGTCGTTATAAGACAAAGGTGTACAATTAAATCAATGCATGCACAATGTGGGAAATTATCTTAGTTATTCAATAAAGTCGCTATTATTGAAGAATTTCCAAATCCCAACCCCCGGTCCGCATGTATAAATTCCGAAAATTCTCGAAGGGATCACTCACCCATAGCCTAAGGATCATTAATGTGTGATTTCTACTTAAATTCATGGCCTAAAATGGAAAATCACAAAATCCTCAAGAGCCCTAAAATTACTACCTAATTCCATGATTTTTGATAATTTAGTAGGGAATTTAACTAGGAATTGATGTTTGAAACTAGTAAAACCATGGAATTTACTTACCTCAATAACAGTGGTGGAAGGTTCCTAGAAGAGCTCTCTAAAGACTTGAGGAGGAAGATGAAAATGGAGGAAATAAGATAAGTCCCGTATTTAATAAAACTGCCCAGGAATTCCTTCACTGCGATCGCGACAAGGGCCCTGCAATCGCGAAGTCCAACTGGCCAGACCTCTGCGATCGTGGCAGAGGTCCTGCGATCGCGAAGAGTAACTGTGCCCGACCCTGGCTTGGCACTATGCGATCGCGAGGATGGGGCTGCGATCGCGAAGAACAATCTGCAGCCCAGCCAAATTCCTTCTCCACGATCGCGACCCACCTTCTGCGACCGCAGAGAAGGAAACCAGACAGCAAAAATCTGTTTTTTTCCAACTTAGCTCCCGGGGTCCAAAACTCACCCGAGCCCCTCGGGACCCCGTCCAAAAGCACTGGCAAGTCTGTATTCATGATACGGACTCGCTCGAACTTCCGAAACGTGAAAAACAACAACGAAACTCGGAATTCAACCCCAAAACCAAATTGAATCAAGCTTAAGAACTTAAGATTCTAGAATTCATTTCAATGTGCCGAACCGGTCTATACTACTCGGAATGACTTCAAATTTTGCAGACAAGTCATAAATGACATAACAGAACTATTCCCGATCTCAAAATTTCCTTCGAACCTCGGTAACATAAAATCACATTCCAAACCAAATTTCAAATTCTATGAAAATCCTCAAAACTTCATTAACTCTAAATTTCTCATTTTGATCCGAAACTCGTCAAATCAAGTCCGTTTCTTACCAAATTTCACAGATAACTTAAATAACACATATTGAACCTGTTACGGGCTCCGAAACCATAATACGGGCCCGGCAGCAAAGGTTTCGCATCAAGGTTCATTTTCATAAGCCTTTATTATTTTCAGAAAACAATTTTCTTTAAAGATTCATTTCTCGGACTTGGGTCCTCGGAATTCGATTCCGGGCATACGCCCAAGTCCCATATTTTCCTACGGACCTTCTGGGACCGCAAGATCACGGGTCTGGGTTCGTTTACCAAAAATGTTGACCAAAGTTAACTTTATTCTATTAATTATCATAAATTCAACTCTTTATCAAGTTTCCACATAAAGGCTTCCCGGCTACGCGCTCGGGCTGCGCACGCACATCGAGGTGAGATTAACGGAGGCTTTCGGGGCCTTGGAGCACAGTCATAATTAAATTTACATAAGATGACCCAAAAGGGTCATCACAAAGCTTTTCCCCGAAAAGCTTAAGTCTCGTTGGGCATGTCCTTTTGTATTGGTAAGTGTGAGGCCACATGGAGCGGTGGAACTGTGTGATACGCGTTCAAGTGGTACAATTTTAGTAAATGGCCAGAGAATAAAACATTATTGGGGCGGTGACATTGCACGTCACAAGACCTCGGTGGACTTGGCCAATGCTTAAAAATGTGTTAGAGTCGTGTCGCGACGTTAAATCAGGCGCTTGTTGATACCTAATTTTTCCCAAAATATTTTAAAATTGCATATATACCTTCAAAATCATGCATTAATAGCAATTGGTATTTTTTCATAATTTTCCTATATTTTCATTAATTTATCCAGCATTTTGTTTCCAATAAATAATTACAAAATGGCATCACAAATGATTTCAAAAGCATTTCTTGATTTTATTTATTGTTTATGGTCCTATTAAGACCAAATTATTTTATAATTAGCCAAATCGGAACCTTTTAGCTATAACTACAATAACTTTGCAATTATAACCCAATCATATGATTTTATATCATTTTTAACCCAAAATTTAGTTATTTGTATTTTAAAATACTAAATAATCATTTTAAATTATTTCCTAGGCATGAAAATCATTTTTTATGATTATCAACTATTTTTATAAATTATTTTAATTAATTGAATTGGGTATTTAACAAATGACCTAATTTTATTTCAATTGTAGCCTAAATTAGACCAGCCCCAAACCAAATTAAAACAACCCAAATACCAGGCCCAATCCATTAAGTCCACTTGACCCAACGTCTTGTTTAATCTGGACTGTTGATCAATTTTGATCGACGTACCAGATCTCTTCTTACCTTAATTAACCCTAAAGGCCTACCCCCCATTCTCTCATTTCTCTCTTTCTCTCCGGTTACATCCTCTCATCTCTCTCATCTATCTCAAGCTCTCTCTGCTAAACCCTACTCTCCTCTCATCGGCCGTTGGCTCGCCGGTAACAATGGTGGTTCCATCACCACCCCTAGCCTTCATGGCTCCTTCACATGCCGGATTATTGCTACCCTAAGGTCCTCAAGAGAACTAGAGGCGATTCAACTCATACCCATGGCCTTTTCATGCCGTTCTCAGGCCACCCTTGGCCGTCCGAGTAAGAGCTTTCTATTCCGGCTAAACCTATGGCTTCTAAGCCCGATTCTCTCTATCTCTGGGTTCTCTCTCTAAAACCCTAATTTTAGCTCTTGACTTCTTAGATCTGTAGCAGATCTAAGGGTCTCCTGAGTTATTTTACTATTTTCCTTAAAGATCTTTCCGATTTTTAAAAAATGCCTTTTCGTCTTCAAACTAGGGTTTCTTAAACCCTTATCAAAATAACTTTTCCTTCTGATTTTCAGTATTATTCTATGATTCTTACTATGTTTAAACGTTTATTCAAGTTTTTCCCTTTTATTTGATTTATTATGCTGAAAACCCTAGTTTTTGGTCTTAATCATGGGTTCTGAGTCTGTCCTTCCTTATTTCTTCATTTAATTTGATTGCATGTCTGTTACTTATGAATCCGTTCTGAGTTTCTGTGATTTTACCCTATTATGTTCATTAGGGTTCTTCTTCCGCTCATATTATGCTTGTTATATTAATTCCTCTAATCATTATTAATTTTTAGTTGAATCCCTGATTCTATATGATTTTTACTATTGTGCTAGTAGGGTTTCTGATTTTTTGCCTCTTCTTGCCTATTTTGTGTTTATTCCGTTTGTTCATAAAGATTTATGGTAATTTCCCCTAAATCTGTACTATCTTCTATTTTGAATCCTTGATTCCTTGTGATTGATATCCTTCACTAATCGCTAGTGATATTCTCTATTGATTTTCAACCCCGAAGTTATTCTCTTGCCTTATTATATGGTCGACTATGTAATTAGAATCTTCTGAACCTAGCCTCAATTACATGTTCTATACTTGTACTAAGTTGGAAATATTTCCTTATGTGTTATATTCCAGCCTTATGTGATCTCCTTCCTTATTTCTCTTTACTGTTTGAAGTTAGCCTCCTTAATTAAGGGAGTACTTAGACTGATTTTTGTACTAATTGATACCTAGTTCCATAATTACTGCATGACTTTGATTCTTACCTTATTATCCTACCTAGTTTTCAAACTATATATACATGCTCTCTCATTAACACCAACACACGAACACATTAGTTCAAAAAGCTCTCTCTCTCACTCAAAACTTTCTGCTCTTTCTCTCTTTTCTTTGGTTACTTGCTATTGTTCTAAGTGATTACCATACTCTCTTGCTTCTCACTTTGTGTTTATTACCTCTCTACTGGTATGTCGTGATTTCAATTCAAGTCCCAAAAAAATATGTTTCTTTTACTACTTCAGTTAATCTTGTTTCTAGCCTGTTTCTATCTATGGTTTTGCTGTGCAACCTGTAGTTGACATGTTTACATTCCTGCCTATCTATCATGTTATGTTTTATACTACTCCCCTTAGGATCAACATAAATATGTTACCTCCCCCCTTTTATAGTATGTCTCAATGTGATCTTGCTTTATCTGGGTTCTGGTATGAACTTTTCTTTGTAAAGCAGTCTGTACCCTAAGCTTGTATGATTCTGTGTTGGTTTTTCTCCATACTGTGTTGATACCATACTATCTCCCAACCCCCCATAAACCCCTTAGAGAATTTCTGATTCTATAGCTATGATTCTAAATTAGCACTCCTGAACCTATGTCTTACTACCTGTACCAATTGCAAAGACCTCTGTCTGTTATGTGTTCACCATACATGCTTTATTTGTCCCAAATCCCCAATTACCCCTGTGTGAAGTTTGGTTCTTTGAATGTTGCTGAACCTGTTTTGGCTCTGTGTTTGTTGTTTGATTATCCCAATCCTTGTCAAAAGTTGTTTACTAAACAACTCTCTTATTTACAAAACTATTTCAATTAAGTCTCTTTCAACACTATTTTCCTACTAAAATATTTTCAAAACTATGTCAAGCACTCTCACTCCACTCTTAGGTCCTTAAGTTCTGCCCCTCCAATGTGTGACTGACTCTGACACACCCGGATATGAGGAAGGCTATGAAATAGCTGTGCATTTGAGGTTCCGGAAGTCTGGGCCTATTTTCAGGCTCTCTATAGTGTAACTTCTTATTTTCCTTTATCTATTTATGTAATTCATTCAATATCGGTTTGTAATAGTTATTGTAAACGAATATTGGGGTTGGCTAGTGAAAAAGAGGAGGGTAGATATATATGTTATCAGTATCAATGGGTAGAAACTATGCCTTATGTTTACATTTCTTATATGTGCATTCATGTGTTAGGTCCAACTTACTCATTAAAATCATGCACTAGACATCATGTTCCTAGGACTCCATGTCTATTGTTCAGCCATTCTTTATTTTTATCACTTAGAAATCCCGCTTCTAGGCTAAATAACAGCCTTAACAAAGAGATGTTACTCATGTGCATTCATAACTCATATCCTGTGCAATCATGCCTTATAAATTCTATCCCTTACATTATACACCATGTCCTTAGGTACTGCTTCAGCATCACGTTGACACTGTTACGTTTATCATCTAGAAATCATGTTCTTAGGATAATTAATGTAAACTACACAAATCCTGCTTAACAACTCAGCAATTCTATGTGCATTTAGAGATCATGCTTTTAGGAATCATATCTTAATCATTTTGCATCTCTATAGACGTAGTAGATACCATGCTCTAAGATCTCGTTTAAAACACCTAGTTAAACTACTGATGCATGAAAAGACACAAGACAACCTCATATTTGATCATCCTGTTTTAAATAAAATGGAAATAATCCCTGTATATTTTGTAACACTTAGAACAACATGCTTTAGGTATAACAACTTCTAAACCGTTTTAACTCTGATGATTATTATGCATTACTCCCACGCCTAGGCAAGCCTTAGGTAATCAATCTTTATAAAACTGGAAAACTGTCTCTTTTGTGTTTACTGCTTAATGGTTAACATGCTTAAAATTAGTAGGCAAACTGATTAGGGCCCATGCTTCTGAATTTACGAAAAAATAAAGCTGCATATCTTCTATATTTTAACATTTATTTAGACATCATGCCTTAGGGTCCTGCCTAATAAAAATACCTCTTGTTTGTGTTTGAGACGTGTTGTTTTACGTGCCTTATCTGTGGAGGTAAATCTGAACCTCTTAATTTCTTCTTTCCTGCCTTTATCTGCTAAAGTCCTATTTGTTCTTGCCTGTCGCCTAGTATTTTCTCCTTTTAACCTTAGGGATCTGTCTAGAACTGCCTATAGGTAGAGGTCCTAATTTCCTCCAGGACCATTAAGAAGGGACGAGTAACAGCACGCATAGAGATCGTTAAATAACATTCGCTTAAATAACCGCTAAGGGGTGGAAAAGGGTAGATATGGATATGATGACCGGTGCGTTAATGCCACGTGTAGCCCCTCTCATGAGGAGTGATTATCGGGTATTGTACCGATGTGATCCTATAGGATAAACAAATTAGGACTCCCCATTCCTTATATATGCATAAGCTGTAAACCCTTTTACATGTGTTTATACTTCAAACCTTTTGAACTCTAGCACATACGTGTGCTTAGACTGCGAATCTTTTCAAAACCTTTATCTTTTCTACCTATATGTTTTCATTGCTTATGTGCTACTTGTTTCAAAATTCACAAAGCTTGTTTGGCCGGGAACCACAGTTGTGGACTTTGAGGGATGTCTAACACCTTCCCCTTGAAGTAATTTCAAGCCCTTGCCCAATCTCTGATTATTCAAATATTTGTTGTAAATAACCCTTAGTAGGTGCCCTAACGCGAGTCCGGAACCAAAACAATGTCCTTTTGGACAAAAAGAATATTAATGAGTGGAAAAAAAAGGTTACAATACTATATATAACGCCCAAATACTGGGCGCTATACCTTAACGGTAACTTTTGCCGTTAAGGTATAACGCGGGACAAAATCACGTTAATTATGTATAGCGCACTAAAACACTGCGTTATAGTATAACACTTTAAAAACCCGCGCTATACATTTGTGTTGAGTGGTCCAATGGTTAAGGGATACCTAAGAAGGTTGCTTTGGCCTTGTGGGGTGCTGAGTTTGAATCCCTAAACCAACATTTCTTTATTTTCCTATTTCTTTTTCATTTTTCATTTCTATTCATTATTTTGTTTAAGTATTTAGATATAACCTTTATTTTCCTATTTCTTTTTCATTTTTCATTTCTATTCATTATTTTGTTTAAGTATTTAGATATAACCTTTATTTTCCTATTTCTTTTTCATTTTTCATTTCTATTCATTATTTTGTTTAAGTATTTAGATATAACCTTTATTTTCCTATTTCTTTTTTTATTTTTAATTTCTTTTCATTATTTTGTTTAAGTATTTGGATTTTCATTTTTCATTTCTTTTCATTATTTGGTTTAAGTATTTAGATATAACTTTTATTTTCCTATTTCTTTTTCATTTTTCATTTCTATTCATTATTTTGTTTAAGTATTTAGACATAACCTTTATTTTCCTATTTCTTTTTTATTTTTAATTTATTTTCATTATTTTGTTTAAGTATTTGGATTTTCATTTTTTATTTCTTTTCATTATTTGGTTTAAGTATTTAGATATAACTTTTATTTTCCTATTTCTTTTTTATTTTTCATTTCTTTTCATTATTTTGTTTAAGTATTTAGATATAACCTTTATTTTCCTATTTCTTTTTTATTTTTTATTTCTATTCATTATTTTGTTTAAGTATGTAGATATAACCTTTATTTTCCTACTTCTTTTTTATTTTTCATTTTTTTTATTATTTTGTTTAAGTATTTAGATTTTTATTTTTCATTTCTTTTCATTATTTTGTTTAAGTATTTAGATATAACCTTTATTTTCCTATTTCTTTTTCATTTTTTATTCTTTTCATTATTTTGTTTAAGTATTTAGATATAAATACTTTAATAGAGAAACCTTTTATTATTTCTTTAAAAAATCAATCGACGTTTTTAATAGTTGTTATTTTGTGTTATACGTATTTAAATAATTAAATAATATTTAAACAAAATAAGTATTTAAATAATTTTGTTTTACGTATAACACAAAATAACAACTATTAAAAATGTCGGTTGATTTTTTAAATAAATAATAAAAGGCTTCTCTATTAAAGTATTTATATCTAAATACTTAAACAAAATAATGAAAAGAAATAAAAAATGAAAAAGAAATAGGTAAATAAAGGTTATATCTAAATACTTAAACAAAATAATGAAAAGAAATGAAAAATGAAAATCTAAATACTTAAACAAAATAATGAAAAGAAATGAAAAATGAAAAAGAAATAGGAAAATAAAGGTTATATCTAAATACTTAAACAAAATAATGAATATAAATAAAAAATAAAAAATAAATAGGAATAGGAATAGGAATAGGAAAATAAAGAATGTTGGTGTAGGGATTCAAACCCAGCACCTCAAGGCCAAAGCAACCTTCTTTGGTAACTCTTAACCATTAGACCAACCATCATTTACAAGTATAGTGCGGGTTTTTAAAGTATTATACTATAACGTAGTGTTTTAATACGCTACACATAAATAACGCGGTTTTGTACCGCGCTATACCTTAACGGCAAAAGTTACCGTTAAGGTATAGCGCCCAGTATTTGGGCGTTATATATAGTATTGTAACCTTTTTGTTTACACTCATTAATGTTCTTTTTGTCCAAAAGAATATTATTTTGGTTCTGGACTCGCCCTAACGCACCTTAATTCGTTAGGTGGAGACTCTTCAATTCCTTTATATACCCCTTTCCCATAAGGAAACGAGTTGTCCCAATAATGTCAAAACCCCTGACCGATCCGAAAGGAGAGGGAAAAAAGGGGGCGCGACAACGCTCATTGGGAGACAACCCATTTTTTTCTACTTTCGTAGCTTAGTTTTTTTTGTTCACTTTTAGTTAGAGTCGACTAATTTTTTGTTTTCTTTTGTAGTTGCAAAAATCTTAGGTGGAATGGTGTGGGGTGTATGTATTGAGTGCTTAGGTAATCGTGAAAAAACAAAATTGCGAACTTAGTGCCCAGACCAGCGCCCCGCGCTGCCTAGGGCGCACTTTCCAGCATATTTCATAGCCCCAACGCCAGCCAAAGCATGGTGCGCTGGGCTGGGGGGTCGGTAAGATTTATTATAATTTTTTTCCGGTTCTTAGGTTAATTAAATTACCCAACCCAAATAACCCGACTCATATACCCACATACACACATAACCTAACCCATACCCAATTACCCAAACCCATCTCCCACCTAAATTAACATAACTAAAACCCAAAACCACCCTTTCACTCACGCCTAAAGCTGCCACACGTCTTCTTCTTTTTCTGCCTCGTTTTCTTCTCTCTCTCAAGCCCTCAATTTTTCTTGTTCACTTCAATCTCAAGACTCCAAGGTATGTTTCTCTTGTTATCTCTTTTATTGCATTTTGGAAATTTTTAGTGTATTTTTAGTCTTCTTTCTCCCCCAATCCCCTAAGTCTCTTAATCATACTTTGATGTTATTGTGGGTGGCTTATGGTACACGAAAGTTGGTGCAAAATTTGGTTGTGAATGTGTGTTTGAAGTAGTAAACTATAATTCCCTCTACTTCATGTATACTTGGGAGGGCCACCTTGTTCCACCATTGTTGAAATAAAAGAGCAAAATTGATGCCCACAAGGTGTTTGCTAAAATGCTTAAGAGAGTAAATTTGAACACCAGTGAAGTCTAAGTAGTCGAGTATAGTTGTATATGAGGTTGGGCGAAGTGTGGGGGTGTTTGGGGGTATTGTATCTTGTTGTAAACTCTTGTAAGTCGTAGTTAGTGTACTGAATTAGTGTAGTAATGTAGACTTTAGCTTTGTTATGCTTGCACCATAGTTAAGTTACGACCATGTTACACTAATTGAATTGTATGGAATAGGGAAGTCTGAGTACCTATAGCCTTGGGATGACACATTGGTGCACGTTGAATCAATATTATAATTCGATTATACATAGCCTTCGGTTTTAATTGTGGGGTCATCTTGCCTCTCACGATGACCTTAGGTGATATTTCTTGATTCATTCTCATATTTGTATTTATCATGTGTAGGTTTCTATGTCTCATGATGGTGTCGCTAAAGGAAAAGGGAAGGGAAAGTCCTCCACTACTGCCCCCCTCCAAAGAAGCGTAAGCAAGGAGAGAGTTCTTCCCGACAAACCAAGGGAAAGCAAGTTGCTAGCGAATCGACGAGGCCATCACGGCCTCGGGTGGAACTAGTTTGGGATGACGCCATCAAATGTCATGATACTTTTGTTCCATACGGGAGATATGTGTCTGAAATAGGGATAAATGTGAAGGCCTTAGAACGGAACTTCCAAGTTGTGCTTGCTAGATTGATCGAAAAGAAGATGGATAAGCTCCTTGAATGTCTGGGCCCTGCAAATATAAGCATGGTACAAGAGTTATATGCCAACTGGAATGAGGGGTTTGACAAGTCATGGGTTCGAGGAAAGGAAATTCCTATGGATAGGGAAGCCTTGTGTCGCTTCTTGGGAGTTTATAACCCCAATCCACGGAGGCTACCAAAGCTTGTTAAGAGTCCACGCTACCAGTAAATACGTCACACATTTTTTGGCATTGATTCTAATGCAAAGTGGACGCGGACTAAGGAAAGCACGCACCTAGAGATGCTCCGTTTCGACATCAACAAAACGGTCAAGGTCTGGAAAAACTTTGTGCAAGCTAGATTAATGCCCGTTGAGCATAATAGTGAGTGCACTCGAGCTCGAGTGTGCGTGATCTAATTTTTGATGGCCGGGCGACCCTTAAATGTGGGTGAGCTAATGCTTGGAGAAATGGTCCGCACCCGTTTTGGAGGGAGGATCAATAGGTTCTTTTTTGGAAACATCCTGACACAGTACATGCTATCTGGTAGGGTACCAGAGTTTCCTAGCTATGATGAGGTAGTGGAGGCACCCACAACATTGTTGGACATCACATCCCTGCTAGAGTCCACATCCAAGCTCACCCAAGCTGCTAGGAATGAGAGGGACGAAAAGTTCAACAAGTATCTTTACAATTCCCTCAATGTTATCATGATCAAGCTAGGGGTATCAGATGAGGAGCGCATGCACTTTCAAAATGATCTCTCTAGTTCTCCCAAGGATATGTTGGGTATATCACCAGGCAGTCCCATTCATCCGTCGGAGGATGAAAACACTCACAAGGGATTAAACAATGATGATGAAGTTACGAGACCAATGGCTTTGGTTCCCTTAGGTTATGATGATGAGCCCATTGTTGCAGCTGGTGGGCATCCTGAGGAGGCAGCCTCCGAATAACATGGAGTTCTTTTTTCCCACCTTACTCTATTTTGAATTTATTATGCATCGGGGACTATGCATTGTTTAAGTGTGGGGTGGGGGAATGCTCCTTGGATTGTAATTGTATAATTTTTTTGTTAGTGTTATTATTTTGTTTTCTTTATTACCTTTTAGCTTAGTTTTGAGACTAACATAGTCTAATTAGCTAGATTATAATTTTTTTGAGACTAACATAGTCTAATTAGCTAGATTATAATTAGCTAGAATTAGAAGTCTAGTTTCGACACCGGTTCTTTTCCAAGGGTGTAGCTCGAAGCAACACCTTTTAGTTTAGTTTTTTTCTTAGGAGTACGATAAGGAGAAAACTGGAATTGCTCTGAGGTACCTATTGACATGTTTGGTGTTGGCAAGTAAAGTTATGGCATGCGCTCTATCTTCCTGCATGTATGATTTGAATTGTAATGCCCAAGTAAATTAAGTAGCCTACTCTTTGATGCCTTTTTCTCAGTTGATTGACTTGTATGCCATCTTATGCATTGTTGCTTAAAAATTCTCAACTTGCTATGCTTGCCTGACTTGATAGTCGCACAGAACCGTCTTGAGTGAGTCAAGTGCCATGTGTGTGTAAGGATTGTTGATATTTTGTGCTGTCCTGTGTAGTCTAAAACTTGTCCCATGTGTTAATCAACGCGAAATCATTAAGTTGTGCTAGTCTAGGAGATGACGTAGGCGTTTCTCGCTTGACCATAAAGATGCTTGTAACTGACAAATAAATTTTTTTCGTTTCTAGCCCCTTTGAGCTTATTGATCGTTTCCTTGGCAACCACATTACAAGTCGTACTCCTAGTTTGTTCTTAATTCGATATTTTTGAACCGTTACCTCCTAAGGCACTTAGTCGCTAAAAGAAGTAATGTGAGAGATTGGTAAGTGTCTTTCGAGTGGAACCATGGAAGGGCCCTTAAGGTGCACTAAAATTGTGAATAACGGTCACTATCTTATGAACTTCAATATACAGAGTGTGTGAAGAGAAAGAAAAGAAAAAAAGAGGAATTTTTTTTCAAGAAAAAGCAAACAACAGTTCAAATAATTTAGAAAGACACACATCCTAATCCTTCTCACTCGTGCTAGTGAAACCGCAGAGGTGCTTAATAGAAAAGAGGGCTATATTAGTTATGGTGTATGACAAATGAATGGGTTGAAAATAAAATGTTCTTGATTTGTGAGTGCAGTGTATTAAAGTTCTTAGGAGGGTTAGTCACTATTCCTAAATATATCCTACCAGTCCCTTAGCCTACATTACAACCTTAGAGTCCGAATTGATCCTAGATTTGGCTAGCATAGATTAGTAGAGATGTACACTACGAGCAAGCTTATGGTACGACCACAAGATGCACATGAATTCCTTGTGAGAGTGACTGAATGTTGCTCAATAGTGTGATGTCCTTATTTTATGTTCAATGACATATTTGAATGTGTGGACTACTTTGATATTCACTCTTTTTGCTTATGGTGAGGGCAATTGATCTCAACGGATTGGTGATGTTGTACACTTTCTTTTGTTGGGTGAGTGTGTGAGTTGAGGATGCTTAGTGGTAACGAGTCGTCTCTTGAGGTAAGGTGGTTGAGGAGAGGTTGCTTGAGTTGATTGAGTTGGTTAAATAACATCGAGTGTACTTGGGCTATTTAAAAACGGGAAGGATGTGAAATTTGTGTGTTCATGCTTAATTGTTGATATCGATCATAGTCAAAAGGTAGGGTGTTTGATTGAATTAATTGTGAAGTGCTCTTTCATAGTGAGCAACAGTCTAAGTGTGAGGTGTTGATAATTGGCTGAATGTATGCATATTTTGATATATATCGCCTCACATTTTGCTCATGTCTCGACGGTTTGATATGTTTAATATGATTATATGTGCTAATTTGTGGTATTTCTATGCGTAGGGATCATTCAGATGCAAATTGGGACGAAAGGCGCAAATTCGAGCGAAAAGGAAAAAAGTGAAATTTGAGGGCCACATGCAGCATGGGGCGTGCTTCATGTGGTGCAATTTATAGCAAGTATAAAATCTGAGCGCCAGGGCCAGCGCCCCACGCCGCCCTGGACGCTCAAGACGGGAAAATGGCCTTTTTTGACTAGGACTCGGTTATTTCGACCCCTAGACGACCACAACTTATATAAAGCCAACCTAAACCTATTTTGAAGAAGAGGACGTGATTTTGAGAGAGGAACAAAAGTACGAAACACTCGGGAGCACGGATTTGAGCAATTCTTTCATTCTTCATCTTGTATTCATTAATTTTATGTTTGAAAATATTCATTTTGATGATTGTATGAACATGAGTGGCTAAGAACCCTATTGTTCTAGGTAGGGGTGTTCATAAAAACCCGAAAAACCGAAAACCAAACCAAACCGACCAAAAAAACCGATACTTTTTGGTTTGGTTTGGTTTTGGTTTTGAATTTTAAGAACCAATCAAATTTGGTTTGGTTTTAGTTTTAATAAAAAAAATAACCGAAAAAATCGAACCAAACCGACTATAGGAGTAACTATTTTAATTTTTATTATTACACCTATATATATGTATATTTTATACAAAGTTTCAAAAGTTTTATGGTGAATGTTAATCGTTTGCACTTTTAGCACAATTCTTTACCTTTATATTCTAGTTTGATGGGTAGTTCTTTTTTTTTTAAGTGTAAGATTCCATTTCATGTTTTAAAAAAATATTTATAATTTTAGTCCTTTAATTATTCATCACTATTTGATTCAATTATCATCAATATATTTTAGTAAATAATAGATTTCTCAAAGGACAATTGATTTGATAGTGTTACGTTGTAAATGTGATCGCCGGAATATGTGTTCGTTAGTGTATGTCTTATATTTAAGAAAAAACCGACAAATAACCGAAAAAACTGAAAACCCGACATAAACCGAATCGAGAACGTCGCCATTTAACTGGTTTGGTTTGGTTCTAATATTTAAAAAACCGACTTGCTTGGTTTGGTTTCTTTTTAGGGAAAAACCGATCCAAACCGAACCATGAACACCCCTAGTTCTAGGGTCATGGGTGAAACATGAATGTTGGTGTTTGAAGTTTAATTTGACGAAGTTGATTTTATCATATTGGGTTGTTTATTTTAATCTGTTTTTAATTATTTTGCTGAGTAGCTAACAATGAAATACTATCTACGAATCTAGAGTTGAACTCAAAAGTGGGAATTCTAGATTGCATATAGAATTAATAGAGCAAGTTCTTGAACCTGGGCATCGGAAAACAGATTCGCAATTAGGATAGACATATACCTAATTGCCTTGCTTGGTTGAAATACATGAAGTGTAAATGCATTCTTGTTAATCTTAATTCCATAGACATATAGGCATTAAGTTAGCGTGAATAGGCGAGTAAGAACTCGACAGATTCTTATAAGTAATATCAACTATGTCAATCAACAACCTAGATAAATCAATTAGTCATTTTAAACCAAGTACGCAACACGATTGTTAGCAAACCCGTGACCCTGGAATATTATCTCCTATTGATTGTTATCTGTAATTATTTAAGTGTTGTGGTTGATTTTTAATTATTTCATTACTTGATAGTTTTTAGGTAGTAAATTAGTAAATTATCTATTTTGTGAGAAATCTCTTGAATCGATTAGTTATTTGAGTTTGAATCAGTCAAAGTTAACTATAAGTCTTCGTGGGAACGATACTCTACTCACTACTCTATTACTTGACGACCATGTTACTTGCGTGAGTGTGTTTGGTCGCAACAAAGGGCGTAGCGGAATAAAAGAATTACACGGTTTGAGGTAAGTAACATTTCTAAACTTGGTTCTGAGGGTATGAAACCCCGAATTCAGTGTTATATCAATTGTTTGGAGGTGGCACACATGCTAGGTGACAGACGTGTGGGCGTGCACCATATAAATTTTGACTTAAATAAATTCCGTGGAGTTGTAAAATTAATGAATCATGTTATTATCAGTGTAGCCTCCACGTGTTAGAGAAATTGAGTTGAGGCTCGTATTAAAGATCATGTTTAGGCTACATGCCGATATTTTGGGACCCATAGGGTCGTATTGTTGTTGAATTAATTGTTTTAAAATGTACATTTCATACTCAGTCATATTCATCCATTGTGAGGATATTTATGGGATCGAGCTGCGCATCGGAGCAGGCCATATTGGCCTTATATATATTATTATTATATTGGATCGGAGATGCACACCGCAGTAGGCGTTATTAGCTTTATTATGGGATCAGACTGCATGCCGCAGTAAGCCATATCGTCTTTGTATAGCGCTTGGGCTAATCCAGGTACTTCCGGATTGAGTTGGTTATACTCATACTACACCCTGCACCTCGTGTGCAGATCCAGGTGCTTCCGGATACGACGACTGTTAGATCCCAGAGTTTTATCAGTAGGAGACTATCAAGGTAGCTGCTTGGCGTCTGCATACCTTGACTTTCATTCCTTTCAGTTACTGTACTGTTATATATTTTCAGACAGTGTTTTTATCAATCAGACTTTGTTATATTTAGATGCTCATGTACTTAATGACACGAGTTTTGAGAATGTATTAATATTCGTATTTGTGAGATTTTCTATGAAATTCAAATATTATGTTTTCAAACTTAAAGAAATTGTGTTTTGTTGAGATTGTAGGCTTATCTAGTATTCAGATAGGCGCCATCACGACATGCAGATTTTGGGTCGTGACACACGTGAATATGGAGTCAGGGATCTATTGGAAACAATCTATCTACCTGTATTAGGTAGGGGTAATGTCTGCGTACAGACTACCCTCCCCAGACCCCACATATTAAGATCAAACTGGGTTTGTTATTGTTGTTGTTGTTGTTGTTATTGTTGTTGTACACACGTGACTATGAATTTTCATGAAGAAATTAAGCACTGAGTTGTTAGGTTACAAATTACTTAAATGTATCGAAATTAAATGAGTTAGATCCAAAAAGTTGAATCGATATATGGAGAATGTTTATATAGTTAGCCAGAACATCATTCTTTTTTCTTCCCTCTTTTTATTTAGTTTTTATTATTAAAAAATGGTTCTAATTCTCATTTTGTATATCAATATATCTCTAGTATACTTAATTCAAAAGTCAATCGGTTCAAATTAATTATATTCGCTAGTCAATAAATATGTATAAAATACGTGCGCGCAAATATTCTCAAACCGTTACCCCTTAGCAAACAATTATGAGAATGAATATTCACTACTCTCCTTGCATAGTTAATGAAACTAATTAAGAAGTGGTAATACTAGTAGGTAAATACTTATTCAGTAGTATATATCAAATCAATAAATTAATTTATTAGTAATTTTGATCTAGTCCTCCAAAATTCACTAGCTTCTTTTGACTGACCACTCATGATTATTTTAGGCTTCTAAATTTGCTTTTTAATGCTCTTTTGCAGAAGACCTGCGTGTTTTTCGTGAAGTAAAACGTTTGTGACACCTTTGTCTTCCTTGTCCTTTTTGCCACGTAGTTTACAAAGTGCCAAAATATTATCATTTTTTGGGGCAAATAAAGTAAAAATTTTATTAGAAAAAACATCGGGAAGATTAAGCTATTTGCCTCAATTTCCGTAAAAATAGCATGGGCTAATTAATTCCCGGACTAGTAATTGAAAATATTAGCGTTTGTAAAGTTATTAGAAAATAATCAGTATTTTACTGCAACACGGGAAAATCCATCATAATATACTGGAGATTGGTGCACCAGTGTATGAACTTTCAGCATATTATGCTGGAACTCCAGCACACGGAAAGTTTCCAGCGTAATATACTGGAGATTGAAGCACCTGTGTGTGAACTTCCAGCATATTATGTTGGAACTCCAGTATATTATGCTGAAAGTTCACATGTAAAAAATTCGAATTCCAGTATATTATGCTGGAATATTTTCTGGATTTCGAACAATGTTTTCGTTCAGATTTATCTTTACATGAAAAATGACTAAATTTCGATTACTTTTGAACTATTTTTCAATTACCACTAGCTATTTTTGAATTTTATCCTCAATTTTCAGACCCACACTCACTACCATCCTAAAAATGTAGTATTATATTAGAGATAAGCTCTTAAGATCTACAACATTTGGCATTCATGCTTTGTTTGTCTAATTAATTTTCAAAATAAAATGAGAATAACATTTCACTACTTATCTGTATGATTATCTTTTAAAAATGATAGTAACAAACTTCTCAAAAAAGTTCAGGCAACAAAAATGTAGGTAATCTGGGAAAATCTGTTTCTGGGCATAGGTAATCCATCATTTATGTGGTTTTTTGTAGTAGTTAGCATTAAGATTTATATTCATGGTAATTTTATTTTATTAGTGTTGGTCGTTTTACAAACGAGGGAAGGCGATCGCTCAAGAACGGACATTCAACCCGACAAAAGTGATGCATTAAAAACGATATAGACAACGTATAGTCAACGACGTAAAAGACATGATACGACAACTAGCTAGTCAACGGGTTTGTTTTTTTAACGAGGTTAAGGTGTGACCCTGAAATAAGGAGAAAACAAAAACGAGCATTGGAAATGTTTGCTCGGAATCACCTTAAATGATTGGACAATTAGTCGGCTAAAAACAATTAGGAAAATTAAACATCTCTGGATATAATAGTATTTTAAAATTTTGAAAGTGTTTTTATGAGGAAGAAGATTTTTTCGTTATAAATCCAATTTTTTTAGACGTTTCGAAAATGTAAAGTAAATATTATTCTCCTTGTTTATTTATTTATTTATTTATACTCAACGATTTCATGAACTATATATATCTATAATAATTCAATTCTTTTGTAACCACAAAAATAGTTATTTTGAACTCATAATCACATCCTAGCTTATTTAAGTGATCATGAAATTAAAGCAAAAAAAAAAAATGCAGAAAAATAATTTTTTACCTTTTTATTTAAAAGATTCATTTTTTAAAATAAAATCTTATTTACTTTTATGACAGGCTGCCAAAATGAAAATTCAATTTTCAGTCTCTATATATAGACAACTATAATGCCTTTTGTAACCTCATAAAAATCTAAAGAAACATATCACTCTAGAGGTACTACTAATTCATGCACTTCATAGTTTACTTTCTTTATAATTTTTCTTTCTTTTTCTGCTAATCAATTCTTTTTTTGGGATTTGTATTAATTCATTGTTCCTTAGGTAAATTGAAGAAAATGGAAGATAAACGTAAAAGATCTGAGCCTGAATTAGCTTTGTCTCTTAAAAGTCCAACTGATAATCAAGATGAATTACCAGTTAATAATAGGCGTAAAGTTCCTCTAACCCTAGATCAAGCAATTGATTTTGAACTCAACAAGCTTGGTCGAAATGTTGATTCTGACGTGGATTTGAAGAAGCTCAGAAGGTTATATCTAGCTATTTTATTTTGTTTTTATGCCTTGGTTTTTTCATGATAAATATAATATTTTTTTTACCTTTGTTTTTATAAGGTTGTATATGTTAACATTAGATAAATATATCTTTTTTGTGTGTGAATTTTATTAGGACTGTATCAAATCGATTATCTGCGCAAAGATCTAGGATTAAGAAGACTGAATACATCACTGAGTTGGAAAAGAAGGTGAAAGACCTCCAGGTACCTAGATCAATTTTTTTCTTATTCGAATGATTTTTGGTAAATAGGAGATTTTATTTATTACTAAGTAATATTATTTCATAAATTAGATATTCTGTTTTGTGTCGTTCTAATTTAATTTGTTGTTTCGTAAAAGAAGGTGAAAGACCTCCAGGTACCTAGAACAAAATGCGATGGAGGTATTGTAAGTGGGGAAATTGTTTTTCTGCTATGAGATTCAGCTATTTGTCGTTCCGATTCGTTAAAAAAAAGGGTTTGGAGAACACATGTTAAATGTTTTAGTTTTTAAAAGATCTTGTTCTTAATTTAATAAGAAAAAAATAAGAAGTCTATAGCATTTAATGGCATAAGTAAAGATTATTCGAGGTGTTGCCATTTAATAACTACATATAAGGGTCTTATCTAAGTGGTCATGTTGATTTAATTTCAAAATCAGTGTCGCGGATTAGAATTTATAGATTTGTTGTTTTAGTACTGTTATTTCTTTTAAAGATCAAATGAGTCTTAAAACGTTATTTCAAAATTTTACATAAATAGCCGGTTATATTAATTGTTTATTTTTTTTAATCATATATATATATGATACACTGATTATATACAATTATACTCATGTAATACATAAATTTTACATATATTATACACACGGACTATTTTTAATAGGGTCATCGGCTATTGGGGTTAATTCTTTGTTAAACGAGAAATACAATGCACATTGGCATTTTAGCTGACATCGCTTGCTACATAAATCAGATTAACCACGAGACTATGCTCACCTTTTTATCAATCTTTTATTTACAATTTTTTTTCTTTTTTGTGTTTTCCCCGCAGTCAATCTTATATTTATATCTTTTTGAATTTCCCCCCAAAAAAATAAAGAAATTCGACGAAGGAATGACACACTTTTTCAAGAGCATCCGCCTCTATCTAGGTTGGATGTACGTAGTCTTTCATCGCTTAGTTCATTTGAATCTAGTACTTTCAACTCCGAATGTAAATTTATATGTAAAATTTATTAAAATCCAACAAATATTAAATTACATTCATAATTTAAAAGTATAATGGATTCAACGTTAAGAGATTTAGAGGTTGAACATAATAAATTCGAATGCTGAATCTGCCTCTACGTTCTAACATTTTGTTTTCTATGTTGGTGCAGGATACCATAGCTTATCTGTCACCAGAAATTGAAACTTACAAAGAAAAGCAATCAGTGTTGAGGGTGCAAAGAAAATATTTACAAGAACAGTTGGATACCTTCACTGACAGATCCAAGCTACGCAGTGGTATATCTCCTAACCCTAATTAACAGAAGTCTATTACTCTCTCTTTTATTTAAGTAAGAAAAAAGGGAAAATAAGGGAGGATTAAGAAAAATAATTTTAATTTAAATATTCGCATAAAATAATGTAACGTTTTGTTACAAGTAGGGATGTCCAAACCAAACCGGAAAACCGCACCAAACCGAAAAATCAAATCAAACCGATTAAAAAATCCGGCTAGATTTTGTTTGACTTGGTTTGGTATTGAGTAAAAACCCGAACCAAACCGACATATATATATATATATATATATATATATATAAGACTTTAAATTGAATTTATTGAAATATTTGGGATCCTCTCGTGTGTTAACCTTGATAGCGTACATTAACGAAAATTATTGTTAGACGACTAACAAAATAACTATCATGTGTAACCTAAAAAATGCTCCAATTGGAATATTTTAATACATCATATGTTTGTCAATTTTTTCAACATTTACTAAACATATATTCACTTATCAAAACATTATCTATAAAGTAAAATTGGAATAATATTCATGTAACAAAAAGAAAACCGAAAACTCGAAAAACCCGACAAAATTGAACCAATCCAAACCGATATAGTTGGTTTGGTTTGGTTTTGATAAAAATTAAACCAACCCGGTCCATGTACACCCCTAGTTACAAGTAATGAATATAAATAAATTTTGCAGAACTTATACTATACGAATTTTTTAGCTCTATTAAAAAAACATTCTCGCTTAACTAATGCAATTTTTGGGTGGTAGTATCCATGAAGTATACATGCATTATGCTGGAATCTAAATATTATTTTAGCCATAATAAAATGTGTTATAAGAATAGGTGACAATACATGAAAAGAAATTATTTGAAGACAACTGTTTTTAAAGTAAGTAACCCTCGATAAGATTCCCTTAAATATATACTACTACATATTACTTTATACCAATTCTTATACATTTAAACGATGTAGAGAGGCAATTTTCAATAGACCCTCGTCATTCTTCTCTCCAAGTACTCCTCACCTTGCTCTTGGGGTGACTCGAACTCACAACCTCTTGGTTGGAAGTGGAGGTTGCTTACCATCGGAGCAACCGCTTTTATAGTGAAGTGTTGATATATAAGAATGTTGTTATAGAGAGGCCTGAGTGTACTATTAATCACTCCATAACGATCTTTTTATTAATACTACCTAAAAGAGTTTTCTGAAATGAAGTGCATGAAAAGTCATGAGAAAGAGGGTTTTGATGGTTGCAGTGCAAATTGAAGAGATGAAACTTGAATTGAGGAGGCTTAAGGAACTTGCCAAGGTTCAAGAAGAACATTATAATAATATGCAACTGGGACAAAGTTCCAATTACTTTTATCAGTTAGAAATGGAACAGCAGGCTGCTGCTACTGGCATTGATCAGTATCTCAACTTAGATGCCATGAACTTTTACCCACCCAAGAATGAGATGTGAACCAAT
This sequence comes from Nicotiana undulata, assembly GCA_005239495.1. NCBI lineage: Eukaryota > Viridiplantae > Streptophyta > Magnoliopsida > Solanales > Solanaceae > Nicotiana > Nicotiana undulata. The sequence continues at coordinate 8,565 of ML283946.1, read as the reverse complement.
TATCAACTAATATTGGATCCATGCTATGCTCATTGGTCAAGATTTCCATTGTGATAGGCTGCTAGCTATTAATGTTATTATGTATTTTGTGGGATTACTAGGTCTATTTTTATTTCTGTTCCTTTTCTTTTTAGTTTATTTGTGTGTATGTGTGTTGGGGGGGGGGGGGGGGATGAATGTATGAGTTTTCATTTTAATTCTTAGAATCGAAAGAAATGTTGTACTTGGTCTTTCTTGATTTTCTAGTTCTTGGTAGTTGAAATGCGTTTATGTGTATTTTTTCATAGCAAAATAAAATGATAATCTGAAAAAATATAAAATTAAACTGATGGTATAAATATTATTATAACGGCTGCCTGCAAGTTGGACATGAAGAAAGCGATAAAAATTACCTGTCTATACACTTAGCATGGAAACCATGATTACATCTTGGCAATGTCCTCAATATTTCTCCTTTCTGAAATTTTTCAAGACATATTGGACCCTCATTATTAATGACAGAAACCACCTTCAATAATCCTGGTTTGTAAACCATAATATAACTGGAATCTTGCTCAACTCATTTTTATCCAATCCCTAAGTAATTAGAAGCCAAACGTGCAATTACAGCTTCTTGGGACTCGAAAGGAAATCTTAAGATTCCACTTATGAAATTACACTGAGTATGTTATTGTCATTAAACGCAACAGAAGATTGTCCTCAGAGCTCTGGCGCATAACAGCAAAAGTAGCACAGCTAGTCGAAATCGAGTCGCTATTGTAAGACTGGGCTTGAGATGTTCTTAGGGTTTGATGGAACATCCATATAGTAAAAACCAAGTAGAAAACGAGGCACACAATACTTTTCCGTCAAAGTTTTTGTATTCTATAGTGAAGAATGCATGAAATGAAAAGCCGATATATTTGTAGAATTTCTAATCTTGAGAGGGCCAAGATGGACAACCTTTACTTATGCTGGTATTTATAGTTCAAAAACTACCCCAGTGTGTTGCAACTCAAATCTCTTTTTCGATTTTCTTTTTCTTTTTCTTTTTCGAATAATAAAGCTAGAATTAAAAAAATTTGATGTACTTTTATTTTGGGTATTGAAACTAGGGTAGAGAAGTTTTAACCGTGGCACACGAAACTTAGCATATTATATATGTATCATTAAGCGACATAATAGCTACATTACCTTATTCATTTGATCGACCTTGAACTTATCGGTCCCAAAAAAAGAAGAAGGGAATATAACACTATATAGCCGCTCCTAAAATAATAGTCGAATTGTATGTATATGTTGTTGGGATTTTAAGTATTTAATGATATATTAATACTTAAAATGGGTGAATGGGAAATGGAAGGGAAAATAAAATATTTGAGTAATATTTGAGTTTTCATCCTTAATTGTCCCACATAGGAAGAGGAAAAGACTTTTGATGGGTATATAAGAAATTGCTCTTCTTCTAGCTAATAAAGAGTTGAGAAGAAAGCAACCCTCGCGCCGTCGTCGTCGTCGCTCGCTCGGCTCGGCCTCGGCCTCGGCTTCGGCTTCGGCTTCGGCTTCGGCTTCGGCTTCGGATTCGGATTCGGATTTGGATTTGGATTTGGATTTGGATTTGGTCAAATGATCGATCGAGAGATTATTTTTTGGACCAAATTTATTTGTTAATAGTAAATATTAACAGAAATGTTATTAAATATTTGTTTTAATAACAAAATATTAATATTAAAATAAATATTAATATTAAATCCATTTCAGTTATTATCCAGAATTTAGTTTTCTGTTTTGTAACAGAAAATTAACTACCCTTCAATTTTCCCTCTTTATTATTGAGTAAATAGCCAATTATGTCATGGCATTTACTTTATGGGCGTTTTTGCAAAAACAGCCATTATGGAGAGTTGCACCTCTTCAGATTTCAGCCCAACTTTGGCTATAAATACAAGTCCATTCTCTCAGATTTTACATACTAATTTCTGAGTTCTCCTCCTTCTTTCTGCATACTTTCATCTTCAAAGAAAGCAAGTAAGTGTGATTTGCTACCGAACTTTGAGTTCGCTGAAACACTGGGGTTTGAAGTACCACTACACCAGTGTGAAATTCGTTCTATCCTGGGAGGAAATAATCCATAACCTTGGGTACTAGGAGGGGATTAAATTCCTTAAGGAAACACTGTGAATTCAATGGGCTCGGATTAACTTTCCATTGCGTTTACATTTCTGTTTATTTATTTTATTATTTTCAGAATTGTTTTACAAATACAGAGTTATAACATATATATATATATAAATTTTATACAATTTTTAAATACCAAATATGAATGGTTTATGGCGTGAGCTAAAAGTGATAGTATCCCGGGTTTTTTTCATAAACATTTGGCAACTAGAAATTAGAATTATTTCCAGATAACAACGGGAGAAATTCATAAATAGCCAGATTTATAAGTGTACATTCAAAAATAGCCACAGTTTCAAAAGTAATCGAAATTTACCCACTTTTCATATAAAGATAAATTTGAACGAAAACATTGCTCAAAATCCGAAAAATATTCCAGTATAATATACTAGAGTCCCAACATAAGTATACTGGAACTCCAATATATTATACTGGAGTTCCAGCAACGTATACTGGAACTCCAGTATATTATACTGGAGTTCCATCAAAGTACACAGGTCCAGCATAATATGCTGGAAGTTCATGCACAGGTGCTCGAATCTCCAGTATATTATGCTGGAACTTTCCGCGTGTTGGAGTTCCAGCATAATATGCTGGAGGTTCATACACAGGTGAACCGAACTCCAGTATATTATGCTGGACCGGTCTCTGTTGTAGCAAAATAGTGGCTAAATTTCAATGACTTAGCAAATGCTGGCTATTTTTGAATGACCAGTCCGAAAAGTGACTAGCTCGTGCTATTTTTACGATAACAATGGCCGTTTGCAGTCCAATTGCAAATCATACCGTAAAGTATGAGGCTTATGAACTGGGCCTAAATGAACCCAGTTTCCATTGGGGCATTTGCATCTATACCCGCTTTTGGGGTCACGTTTTAACTTATACCCGCTTTGCAAAATAATTTGCAGTCGTACCCACTTTTCGCGTAAACTCAGGCATATGGGCGTGAAGTAGCAAAGGCAATCACGCAAACTTCAGCATTCGAGTAGACGCGAAATTCTAAGTGTAGCTCGACTTGAGAAATGATTGTAGGCTCTCCTTGGTCCAATTTGAACTTTGAAAGCTTCCGTAGCCTACCAATATTATATCCCTAGTCAACCCTTTGAGCCTAAGCCTTTTTCACTTAATAGCCACATTACAAGCCTTTATCCGTTTATAATGACCCTCTATTAGCACCCAATCTTTCCTTAGCATTCATGATGAACAATTTGAAAAAGCATAAGTTCGGGGGAGAGACGAAGAATTTGAAAGTGATAAAAGGTAAAAATAAGAAAAGGAATTGAATAAAAGGAAAGGGCAAAGAAAAGGAAGAAAGGCCAAAAATAAATATGTCAAAAAGAAAGTGAAGGTTGAAGGGATTCAAAGAACGCAATGATGGAAGGCATGGAATGATGAGAAAAGGAGAAAATTGATTTTCACGAGTAACAAAGAGTGAGAGTATGTCTCTCTAGTTCCTCTAAGGAAGAAGAAAATGACTCAAAGAGTCAAGAAAGTATGAGCCGAAATGAGAAAATAGAGTGCTTAAGGAAAGAACCATCATAGTTCAATAAGTCCTACCTTGATCCAAAAGCCTTCATTACATCCCCGCTAAAGCTCTATATGATTTCAAGTTGAGTGAGGTTACAGTAGTGGTGATTTACATAAGGGGAAAACTTATGGTAATTAGAGCAGGACTTGTGGCATTCTTTTGAGAGTGATGAGTGCACTTCGTCACAATCCTTGTTTTGAGTGTTACATTCTAAAAAGTGAGATTTTCTCATGGAGGGTAGAGGAGGAGGAGTTTGGGATCCACAATGACATGCGTGATAGAGCGAGCTTCCTTGATGAATTGAGTCAAATCTTGATGCTCTAGTGTCACATTAGAACTATGTTACTCAAAAGGTCATAACATGATGTTGTTGATAATTCATTTGTGTTGAGGGTAATTGTTAGTCCCAATTGATGCTTGATGGAGTCACCTTAGGCCAGCTGAAATATCCTTTTCTTTTTCTTGCGGAGGTGGGAATTACCTTATTTGCTTGAGGACAAGCAAACGCTTAAGTTTGGGGGAGGTGATAAGTTGAGATTTTGACCTATTATTTGCTCTCTTTTACTTGTGTTTAGGGCCAAAAATGCGTGAAGGTATTCCCGAAAACTAATGTAATATGCTTGCTTGCAGGGATTGTTCAAAATGAGCCAAAGGAGTCATAATCAATTCATAAAGGAGTCAAAACTTGAACAAAAACCAAGACTGGGCCAAGATATGAGAAACGCGGACAGCACAAATATTGTGCATCCGCGAAAGCTACAACGCGGCCGCGAGCATTATTTTGACGTCCGCGAACGGCAGATTCAGAGAGTTTGCAATTTGGGATAAATGATAAACGCGGACCGCATCAAAAAATTGTGGTCGTGAAAGTACCTGCGGGGCCGCGATTGGAATTATGCGGACCGCAGTTGCTGAGGTTCAGAGAGTTAACAATTTAAGCAAAAATGAGAAGTGCGGTCCGCATCAGAATTACGCGACCGCAGTGGAAATTATGTGGTCCGCGAAACAATGTTCAACCCAGAACCCGAAGTGAAAAACGTGGACCGCGACTAGAATTACGCGACCGCGATTGGAATTACACGACCGCGGAAGCAAGAATGCGGCCGCGATCAGAATTACGCGGTCGCGTAACCTTCGCAGGGGTATTTTTGTCTGAAAAATTTCAGCTTAGTATTAAAAGAACTTTTTGTCATTTTTAGGTTAAGTTATGTACGAGAGGAACACGTGAGATGGCTAGAACTTCCCTTTTGGGCAATTTTGTATTAGACTCACCTTACAACATTAGATTTTCATCTTTTAATCTAGTATTATGAATTTTATCTTCTTTTCATCTTTGTTTTCTGTTATTTTCATGAGTAGCTAGATTCATAGCTAGGGTTGTGACCCAACCCTAGTGTGGGTATTTAACGGGTATTGAATTTTAGGGCTTGAATGTTTATGAGTTAGTGATATTTAGCCTAGTTCTTGCTAGGATTGTAGAATTAGCGGTTGCAAATACTGATTCATGCCTTTATGAATTAGTCTCTTCTTGAGAAAGAGGGATTAAGTATAGGAAAACTAGGTTAACAAGGAATTGGGGTGAACTCAAGAAATTGATAACCTCAGTTAAAGGGTTAAACCTAGAGATAATAATACCCGACTTGAGCTAATATCATTTGGATTGCATGAATACCCATTTGGACTTGAGAAAGTCAAATTGGGGAAAATCACTCAAACTACCGAGATGTATAGAGTGAGTACTTGGGTGTGATATCAATATTACGACCCCAAATTAATCAAGCTTTCCCTAGATTCTTGCTACCCGTTAGATATCCACCTAGGCGGAAGTCACTACCCTAGTCCGTTCAAACACTTGAAAACCAACATCAAAAATGTTGTACTTAGCTTTAATCATTGCATACAATAGAATAGAATTAGAAGTATAATCAAAACCAACATGTGTGGAAGTGTAATTAGGAACAAAACACGCATCTAGATTTAGGTAAATACCTAATTCCAAATTAATTAACTCCCTGTGGAAATCGATCCCGACCTTCTTCGGTAAATTTACATCGACCATCCTCGCTACTCAATAGTAGTGCAGGGTTGGACCCGGTCACACCCTCAAAAGCAAACTTAGTACAACTCCGGTTCTTGCCTGACTTTAATCTAGAATTCCAGCTAGAAACGGTTGCATCGGGGCAGTACTTTCACAATGAGGTCATCCAATAGCCTACTTTAGTCAGAAGCTGAGAAATAGGATGTAGGGTGTCTCTACCTACCATAGGGAGATACTCGGAATCACAAAAGCAGTCATCAAGTGGCAACAATACTTGTTGGGCAGGAAGTTCACTATATATACGGATCAGCAGTCACTCAAGAACCTGACTAACCATACAATTCTAACTCCGGAGCAACAAAAGTGGTTAAGCAAATTAGTGGGGTTTGACTTCCATATAATATACCGCCCAGGCAAATTAAACCAAGCTGCTAATGCTTTATCTCGAACAACTAAGGCTATATTTCTTTCGATCACTGTACGAGGGTATGATCTTGAGTGCGAACTCAAGATGCTTAATCAGAACCATCCTGAGCTAGTAGCTCTCCAGTAATCCATTCAGGATCAAACCAACGAAGAGTGGGGTTATACCTACAAGAATGGACTGTTATTTTTTCGGGTCCGGTTAGTAATTCCTGTTGATTCTCCTTTGCGACAGACATTACTCCATGAATTCCATGACATCGCATTGGGTGGACATGCCGGTGTTGCACGTACTTACTATAGAATTTCTTCCAATTTACTTTGGAAAGGTATGAAAAAAGATGCCCAATGCTTTGTGGCTGCCTGCCAAGTTTGTCAGCAGATGAAATACTCCCACCAGCTGCCTGCAAGCCTGCTCCAGCCGCTGCCTATTCCTTCCTTGGTGTTTGAGGACATTTTGATGGACTTCATTACATATTTACCTAGTTCCAAGGGTATGTCAACTATCGTGACAGTTGTGGATCGCTTTTCCAATTACAGGCATTTATTGTCCTGACATCTTCCTTCACTGCTAACTCGGTGGCAGAGGCATTTGTGATTGGGATAGTTCCACTTCATGGACCCCCAAGGTCTATTATCTCTGACAGAGATCCTCATTTCATGCATAGCTTTTGGAAAGAGCAGAACCGTCTCCAAGGCACAACCTTGGCAATAAGTACTGCATACCATCCCCAATCTGATGGTCAATCTGAGTCTCTAAACAAGTGTGTAGAGTAGTACTTGCGTTGCTACGTCACTGATGCTCCCAACAAATGAGTGACTATGTTGCCTTGGGCGGAGTTTTGGTACAACACGTCCTATCAAGCATCAGCAGGCATGACTCTATTCGGGGCTACAAACTTGAGTTGTCGGACGCTACTCGAATCCAACCAGTTTCACATTTCCATGCTTAAGCGTTGTGTGGGAGAACCAGCTCAACAAATCACCCCTTTGAACCTCCCGGATGTTGCTGATAGTAGTCCTGAACCATCTGTGAACCTTGAGGACAAGTTTCCTTTTTAGGGAGAAGATATTTTTGTGACCTACAAGCTGACAAGGAAGAGACCTCAGTTGCCTACGTAGACTCAAGTACTCAGCATGAGAGTGAGACCGTGAGACACTACTAAAAAACGGTTATTTTCCGACGGCCAAAACGGTCGGAACTCCGTCGGAAATCACGAATTTTCGACTGCTTTCCGACCAAACTTGGTTGGTCAGAAAAAAGTTGGTCGGAAAACCATTTCCGACTGAATCAGTCGGTAATTTCCGACCGAATCTGTCAGAATTTTGAAAAGGTCAAACAAATAAAATTAATAATTAAAAATTAACTTTTATTTAGCTTTCGACGGATTCCGTCGTAAAATAAATAAAATTTAATTTTTAATTATTAAACATTCCGACCGAATCTGACATAAACTAATAATTAAAAATTAAATTTTATTTAAATTCTGACAGAATCCGTCGCAATTATGTGAATATGTATTATTGTTTTTAACTTTTCCGACCGTATCAGTCGGAAATTAATAATTAAAATTTAAGTTTTATTTATTTTCCGACGGATTCTGTCGAAACTTGTTGAATATTAATTTTTTAAAATGGAATTTCCGACCAAATCGGTCGGAAATCTGTGAATTTATGTGTAAAACTGGGCAGTTGTCCGACCGTTTCCGTCGGAATTTGTGTGTAAAACTGGGCAGCACTCTGCCCACTTTCGAGCTACACCACCTGTCAAACTAGTACAAATAAACATAGCAACTAACATACATTATCAACAATCTAAACCAACCATACATTAATACCAACAATACCAATCATTAAACCTAACAATTTTGGGCATAAAAACATCCAAATAGTAGCCCACATTCAAGTTTAAAATCAATACATAAAGTTTACCAACCAACCAAAACATCACAACTAAACTCTACACATTAGATTCAGTTTCTTCATCATCAGATACATCATGCCCATGTTTACTCATGAATTTATGCATCTTGGCAATTAGTCCGTTTTGGGAGTCCAATCGTTGCTTCAATTCACGAATTTCGCTTCTCATATCTTCCATCTGTTCTTGATTTTGAGGAGAAGAATTGGCCAAGAGTGGGTTTGGAACACCTGTAGGTCGACAAACTCCTAGTCCGTAGACTCTGCCTTTGCTTACGCCGCCCGCTGCCTATGTCCACAATGAAGCTATATAATCAGGTGTTGGTTGAGTTGAAGGAGGTTGGGTTTGTAGCCATTCTTCCAACCTTTTATTATAATCTTCCTGAAATGAAAAACATAATTATCATGTAAACAAACTAATATTAATAAATCAAAAAATATCCTATATTCCTGCATTCCCTCTGACTTACCGAAGGGCTGGATTACTCTATCAACCTAG
>ML283944.1:139697-171314 GCA_005239495.1 Nicotiana undulata | reverse complement strand
AAGGGGTGAAGAATGACAAAATCCCGTATAAGGTTCTGTTTTGGAATTATAAAATAACTGGCCGATTTTGTCCTCTGCGATCGCGGAAATTGTGCTACTATGCGATCGCAGAAGGGGAAATGCGATCGCGGAAAGGAACGAACCAGGCGTCTGCGATCGCAGACGAAGAAATGCGATCGCAGAGGGATACTACCCAGCCCCCACCTGACTCCACTGACACGCTATGCGATCGCGGAAAGAGGAATGCGATCGCGGAGAGCATCTGGGCATAAGTCTGCGATCGCGGAGGTAAACGTGCGATCGCAGAGAACAACAATTTATTTCCCCCAATTAAGCCTATGCGATCGCGAATCAATAGCTGCGATCGCAGTGAAGGGAAACACCAGACACCAGCAAAATGCAATTACGCCAGATTTTCTAACTTGAAACCATCCCGTTAGCCACCCGAAACTCACCCGAGCCCTCGGGTCTCAAAACCAAAAACACAGACGTCTCCCAATACTTCCTACGGACTTGTTCAAGATTTTAAATCATAAAAATATCATCAAAAACACGGAATTACACCTCAAAACTCTTAGAAATTTCTTAAACTTCTAAGTTTCCCATTTTTAATCCGAATCACCTCATTTCGAGTCCGTTTTACACCAAATTTCACAGATAAGTCACATAACATATAATAAACCTGTTCCGGGCTCCGGAACCATAATACGGGCCCAGCAACACGGTTTTCACATAATTATTCATTTTCAAAATCCTTTATTATTTTCAGAAAATAATTTTCTTTAAAAATTCATTTCTCGGGCTTGGGACCTCGGAATTCGATTCCGGGCATATGCCCAAGTCCCATATTTTCTTACGGACCCTCCGGAACCGTCGAATCACGGGTCCGGGTCCGTTTACCAGAAATGTTGACCGAAGTTAACTATATTCATTTATTAATTATCAAAACTCATTTTCATCAAATTTTCACATCATAGCTTCCCGTCTACACGCCCGGGCTGCGCACGCATATCGAGGTGAGGCTAACGGAGGCTCTCGGAGCCTCAGAACACAGATATAGCTTAAATTACATAAGATGACCTTTTGTGTCATCACACAAAAGTGGGAAGAAACAGAGAAATACGGGAGAGAGGAGTGAGAGATCATGGGGAACTTGATGGAATATAGAAGAAAAGGCTTTTACAGTGTACACTTATCCTTAATGGACAAAAAAAATTACTAATTTACTCATAAATTAGCTTAGATTTATTGGAATGTCTTCGTCGTCCAAGGAGAGTTTCACTTATTATATATAGTAAAGTAATTTGGAGATACGGCCAATAACTAAAAATAATTATAAATAGCAAAGACTCAATCTTCCAACAACAAGCTTAATCCTACAAAAAATTTCACAGAAGTTTCGATGTTGAATAATTAATTAGTTCCAAAATCCGAAAAGACATCAACGCGCAATCCAAAATAATACACAATTACATGCACTAGCTATCTAATTTCAAAGATGCATGTGCAAATCAGAAAAAATTACTGACATGCATCTGATATATCTATCAAGAAATTATGAGGAAGAGTAACAAATTAAATTGAAATAAAAAACCACAAACTTTCAAAGGAATCCAAAAGAGATGGTAAAAGTCGGTGCTAGAAAGGAAGAAAAGTGAAAAATTTGCTAGAAATAAAAAAATAAAATTTTGAAACCATAAATGGGCTGGAATATACAGAAGATGATACCCAAAAGTGGGAAGAAACATAGAAATACGAGAGAGAGGAGTGGGAGATCATGGGGAACTTGATGGAATATAGAAGAAAAGGCTTTACAGTTTACACGTATCCTTAATGGACAAAGAAAATTACTAATTTACTCATAAAGCAGCTTAGATTTACTGGAATGCCCTTCGCCGTCCAAGGGAGTTTCACTTATTTTATATAGTAAAGTAATTTGGAGATACGACCAATAACTAAAAACAATTATAAGTAGCAAAGACTCAATCTTCCAACAACAAACTTAATCCTACAAAAAAATTCACAGAAGTTTCGATGTTGAATAATTAATTAGTTCCAAAATCCGAAAAGACATCAACGCGCAATCCAAAATAATACACAATTACATGCACTAGCTATCTAATTTTAAAGATGCATGTGCAAATCAGAAAAAATTACTGACATGCACCTGATATATCTATCAAGAAATTATGAGGAAGAGTAAGAAATTAAATTGAAGTAAAAAATCACAAACTTTCAAAGGAATCCAAAAGAGATGGTCAAAGTCGGTGCTAGAAGAAAAGTGAAAAACTTGCTAGAAATAAAAAAATAAAATTTTGAAACCATAAATGGGCTGGAATATACTGAAGATGATACCCCAAAAGTGGGAAGAAACAAAGAAATACGGAAGAGAGGAGTGGGAGATCACGGGGAACTTGATGGAATATAGATGAAAGGCTTTACAGTGTACACGTGTCCTTAATGGACAAAAAAATTACTAATTTACTCATAAAGCAACTTAGATTTACTGGAATGCCCTTCCTCGTCCAAGGAGAGTTTCACTTATTATATATAGTAAAGTAAAGTAATACTTTTCTATTCAAATTCTCATGATTCAAAAATCTATTTTAACGTTACTATTTTTTTTAGAAGTGTTGAAATAATGTAATCAAATGTAGTTGTATTAACAGTATTTTAGTTATGCTTAATACATAAATTTTTAGATCTTTCTGTAATCAATGTATTCATATTTAGTTGTATTCATATATTTTTGAAGTCTAGTAAAAACTTTGATTAAATACATAAAAAGTACAAGAACCACTTACTGCATATATCTATTCCTTGTATGTATTTTGCTGTATTTCTATATTTGTATATTCATATATACGTAGTTGTATTTTGTATTCAAATGTATTTTAAATTAAATTATAACAATGTATTGAACCATATAGAGTATATATACATGTCTCGTTATATATATATATATATATATATATATATATATATATATATATATATATATATATATATATATATATATATATATATATATATAAAAGTATACATACATACATACATATAGTGCAATCATCAAATATATCTAGAAACCAATAAGTAATAAAAAATTTTGAACAAATCCAATAAGAGTGATTGAAGGAATTAAAATCAGAACATCAACTAATTTCTACGTGGGCATTTTTACAAGTACGCTTATTATGTCCCTCTGCCCACATATACTACACGAATTTTGACTCTTCTTCTGAATCAATTAACTTAATGGCTTATCGCGCTTCTTCTTTGGCCTTCCATGAAGTCTCTTCTATTTGGGTGATAAGACAATTTCCTTTGATATATGTGTTAGTATATTCCATTCACTCCGGTCAGGGAGAGGATACACGAGGACCTCGTATGTCATTACAACAAACCTTGGTTTGTAGTAGTTCGAGCAATAATCATTCGGCATTAGAAACTTGCTTTTCTAGACAGCCCAAGCATGCGGGCATGGTAGCTCGTCCACTTGGAACCTCTAACGACTGCAATTTTTCTTTTGGATGCAAACGGTATAATGCCTCCCTGCGTCATTTATTATGTGCAAGTATTCAGTCGATGTTACAATCTACATCAAATGGAGAAACATAAGTTTTGGATATATATACAAAATATGTACTTGGCCATGAATACATGGAGCATACAGTATGCATGAATACATGATATAAACATTGAAATACACCCAAATAAAAGAATATAAATGGTGAATACAATTAATTTTGTAATACGATGAATATAGTAAAATATACTGAATATAAATAAAAATGCAGTGAATTCAACCAATGAAATATATTGAATACAACAATAATAACATATATTAGGAATAATTAAAATACTGGTAATACAAAAACAATTGAATACACTACTGTTAATGCAAATACAATTGAATACACTGAATACAAAATAGTGAATATAGTGAATGCAAATATTTAATAGAATGAATGCAACGGTAAAAAAATAAATATTGAAACGCACTGAATACAACAGTTAAATACAATTGAATACAGGCAGTAGGTTGATTACATACCTTATGCATGAATACATGCTTTCAATAAGTATTCACATTACATGATATATTCATACATGTATTAAGGGATCACATTGTAACTTTCGTATGCATTACATCATAATTAAAATAACATATACATTATACCGATTGAATATATGCTTTCAACAAATAAGGAATATTCGATTTACTATATGCTTTCAATATCCCCTCAATCGAATAATCGACTTAATAATTTTCATTGTTTCACTTCCCAGAATGACGAATTAGCATTGTTAATCATGCCATATAGTAAACTGAATTACTATATATTATGTAAATACTTGTATCAATGAATGCCAGCAGAAAAAATTTCTATCAATGACGATCAAATCAAAACCTCTGACTATACCAGAAAAAATTGACTGAGTCTCTGAAGCTCTGCAGATTGTGTTATGTTGAAACTAAATTGACAAAGCTTTGTTTTTTGTGTCTAGGGTCGGAAAAATCATTCAAATTAACTGGGTTGATAATAAGGCGTGTTAGAAGTGAATTTGTTGAGTTATATTAGGAGTGTATCACATCATTGATCCTCTTTTCGTTATTAGACAGATGGACATACCTATTTTTAAGGTGATTGATGCCACTGCATTCATGAATACATGGCATGAACACATCTAAATACAGTTGCGTACAATTGGACTCGCCTATTTATTTGATATTTTTTGCTACTCTATTCATGAATACAGTAGCGCGAATGCACTACCATAATAACTAAATAGTAGATATAGGAAGTAATTATATATATGTTAGATATAAGAAGTTAATAGCCACTAAACAATTGTATTTCTGAAAATTTCTCAAAAGAAAATGGCACTAAACTAAAGCGAAATTACCAGCTATTTTCATTTATAAGTAGCTCATTACAAATATTGGCCAATTCATAAAATATTACTAATCTTAGTCAATTAGCTATTTGTAGCAAAAAAAGATCAAAATTTTGTTTTCTTTTGAGTGAGTGTTATTAGAATATATTGGGTACATCTTAGGGAGCTTGAATATCAGTTTTGGGATGATTTGGTTAAGTTTTGAGGTGGTTTGAATTGAAAATTCGAAGTAAAAACTGAATATGAAAAGAATGATATGTATATCACACTGTGTATCATTTGTGTATCACATATGTATCATATTTGTATCAATTGTGTATCACATGTATATTCATATATATCTTTGTCTGAGATACATGCATGATACATGTGACGCAGAAGAATTTTTTTAACTTGATTTAGTAACGAATTTTGATACAAAACCAATCCAAATCACCTCCCATGTTTCTCAAATTTTGTATATTGACTTATCTATATGTTTTCAATAAATTTCAACTATACCCATTGAAAAAGTTTATTTTTTGCTTAGATTTTTGGAATATTGTATATATATTTTTATATTTCATCACCGTATTTGCTACCTCATCCATGAAATTTTCTTTTCGTCTTGCATCTAATGTTGCTAATCACGCTTAAAAATATGGAAGGAGATTTTTACATGTGATTATTTGAGAGAAAGAACCTTATTTATTTGAATTTTCAATTTTTATATGTGTTTGTCTAGTTTTGATAAGTTTATGACTAATGATTGGAGGTTGGTAAGTTGAGACTTATTTGGGACATTTGTGTAAGTTTTCTAAACTAAACAATAGTGTGTCTGAAACTTTCTCAAAAGGAAATGGCACTAAGCCCAGGCCCATTAAAGTAGACAGCCAGCTTAAATTCCAAATTCCCCCTAGTCCCTCCTTCACTCAGTTGTTCAAATTCCTCTCCCTCAGCCAATCGCAAATCCATCGCTCGAAAAAGGTACTCTTCAATCTCCATATTTCATTTCCAAAAATCCCGAGTTGCATTCATATGCTATACGCATATCTATAGATTACAAGTTTTTCAATATACTCTTCCGTAAAACCCTAGAATGGAGTGGAACCCCGAAACCCTACAATTTCTGTCCCAATGCTTCCTTAATACGCTGTCTCCGTCACCGGAGCCACGCCGTCGAGCTGAAGCGGCTCTTGCCGAGGCCTCTGAGAGATCTAACTATGGCCTCGCCGTCCTTCAGCTCGTAGCCGAGCCTTCTGTTGATGAGCAGATCCGTCATGCTGCTGCCGTTAACTTTAAAAATCATCTCAAGGCCCGCTGGGCTCCATCTCCTCCTAAAGAACCAAATGTTCCCTCCTTAACCCCAATTTCAAACGCTGAAAAGGAGCTTATTAAAAGTTTGATTGTTTCTCTTATGCTTAAGTTGTCACCCAAGATACAGTCTCAGCTCAGTGAAGCATTGGCCGTCATTGGTAAGCATGATTTCCCGTTACAGTGGCCCACTTTGTTGCCTGAGCTTGTTGCCAACCTTGTTAGTTTGACACAAGCGAATGATTATGTTTCTGTTAATGGTGTTTTAGCTACGGTTAATTCTTTGTTTAAGAAGTTTCGATATCAGTTTAAGACCAATGAGTTGCTTGTCGATTTGAAAGAATGTCTTGACAAGTTTGCGAAGCCACTTTTGGAACTGTTTAAAAGAACAGTGAATGTAATTGATCAAGCTGTGGCATCTGGGGCTGCAGATGCAGCGACTCTGAAACTGTACTTAGAGTCTCAGAGGTTGTGCTGTAGGATATTTTATTCGTTGAATTTTCAGGAGTTGCCTGAATTCTTTGAGGACCATATGGATGAGTGGATGCTTGAGTTTAAGAAGTATCTCACAGTGAAGTACCCCATGCTTGAGGACAGTGGGAATGATGGTCTTGCTGTTGTCGATGGCCTGCGTGCTGCAGTGTGTGAAAATATTGGTCTTTATATGGAGAAGGAGGAGGAACTGTTTCAAAAGTATTTAAGTGGGTTTGTGGAGGCTGTATGGAGTCTTCTTGTGGTTTCATCTGCATCTTCTAGCAGGGAACGGCTAACTGTTACTGCAATCAAGTTCTTAACCACTGTTAGTACAAGTGTTCATCATGGTCTCTTTGAAAGAGATGACATATTGGAACAGATTTGTCAGAGTATTGTTATTCCCAATGTGATGCTGAGGGATGAGGATGAGGAGTTGTTTGAAATGAACTATATTGAGTTTATTAGAAGGGATATGGAAGGGAGTGATCTTGACACGAGGAGGAGGATTGCATGTGAACTGCTCAAGGGCATTGCCATGCATTACAAAGTCAAGGTCACCGAGAAGGTTTCCCTTCAAATCAAAAATTGTTTGGCCTTGTTTGCTCAGAATCCAGAAGCAAATTGGAAATATAAGGATTGCGCTATCTATTTGGTTGTCTCACTTGCCACTAAAAAGGCAGGTGGTAGTTCAGTCTCAACTGATCTTATAGATGTTGAGAGCTTTTTTGGTTCAGTTATTGTACCAGAGCTGCAAAGTAGGGATGTGAATGCTTTTCCAATGTTGAAGGCAGGTGCATTGAAGTTCTTTACTATGTTTAGAAATCAGCTGCCTAAGGCTGTTGCAATGGCACTACTTCCAGATGTTGTGCGGTTCCTTGCTTCAGAGTCCAATGTGGTTCATTCTTATGCTGCGAGTTGCATCGAGAAACTCTTGCTTGTCAAAGATGAAGGAACACGAGCAAGATATACAGCCACTGATATTAGTCCTTTTTTGCTTGTGTTGATGTCTAACCTTTTCAGTGCCTTGGAGAAGCCAGAATCCGAGGAGAATCAATATATAATGAAGTGTATCATGCGAGTGCTTGGAGTTGCTGAAATTTCTCGTGATGTTGCTTCAGCTTGCATAACTGGTCTGACAAATGTTCTCAACAGAGTCTGCCAGAACCCAAAAAATCCTATCTTCAACCACTATCTTTTCGAATCAGTCGCTGTTCTTATTAGGAGAGCCTGTGAGAGGGATCCTACTCTCATATCTGCTTTTGAAGGAAGCCTTTTCCCTAGCCTCCAGATGATCTTAGCTAATGATGTGAGCGAGTTCTTCCCTTATGCATTCCAACTGTTGTCCCAGCTAGTTGAGTTGAATAGACCTCCTGTACCTCAGCATTACGTGCAGATCTTTGAGATTCTCCTTTTACCCGAGTCATGGAAAAAGTCGGCAAATGTTCCTGCTCTTGTTCGCTTGCTCCAAGCATTCCTTCGTAAGGCACCCCATGAGCTTAACCAACAGGGCAGGCTATCTAATGTTCTGGGTATTTTCAATACACTAATTTCATCTCCCAGCACAGACGAACAGGGGTTTTATGTGCTCAATACGGTTATTGAAAACCTTGGGTATGATGTGATATCACCTTTTGTCGGCCACATTTGGGTTTCACTTTTTAACCGGCTGCAGCATGGCAGAACGGTGAAGTTTATGAAGAATCTTGTGATATTCATGTCTCTTTTCTTGGTCAAGCATGGGTTACAAAATCTTGTGGTTTCGATGAATGCTGTTCAAAAGGATGTCTTCCATACAATTGTGGAGCAATTTTGGGTACCTAATCTCAAGTTAATCACAGGATCAGTTGAACTCAAGCTGACTTCAGTTGCCTCAACTAAACTAATATGTGAATCTTCAACATTATTGGATTCCAAGGTTCGGGGCAAAATGCTTGACAGTATTGTTACTCTTCTCTCTAGGCCAGAGGAAGAGAGACTGTCGGAGGAGCCAGACGTTCCAGACTTTGGGGAGACTGTGGGTTATAATGCAACTTTTGTCCATCTTTATAATGCTGGGAAGAAAGAAGAGGACCCTTTGAAGGAAGTGAATGATCCAAAGCAATATTTGGTGGCTTCCTTGGCAAATCATGCTGCTAGTTCCCCTGGGACATATCCACAACTTATTAGGGAAAATCTTGAGGCAGCAAATCAAGCAGCACTTCTTCAGCTCTGCAGCTCCTATAATCTTTCAATTGTTTGAGAACAATCCGTGTGGTAGTATGCCTTCTTCTTGGTGCTTTTTATCCTGTTTAATTGTCATTTTATGTTGTCCAATAGATACTTCTCGTTTTTAAGGTTTAATCTTAATGGTAGTGTTTGGAGTTTTTTGTGTCATACATCTTTGATTAAATGGCTCATTGAAGAGAAGATTCATTGAATCTGTCTTGGAATCCTGTGTTCAGGTTATCAGCAATTATTTTTTCTGCTCTACTCGAAGGAAGATAAATTGATAGAATAGTTATGCTTGCAGATATTACCTTATTAATTATTTTAGGTGATAATAGAGTTGCTTGAGTTAACAATCGTTTTGTTTTTCCTCCCTACTGTGCCGTTAGTTTGAGTATAACGAACGGCTGTTTATTGAATTGTAGAGTCCGGTCATTTTTTATCCCATTAAGCATTGTAAAAGTAGGACAGCTTAACTTTTTTTGGTTTAGCTGCATTTATTGTGGTGGGATTTGTGATAGTTTAGAGCCCGTTTGGATTGGCTTATTTTAAGTGCTTTTAAGCAAACATAGCTTTTAAGTCATTTTGTAGTGTTTGGATAGAGTAAAAAAGTGCTTTTAAGCACTTGTTTTTAAGCTAAAATGACAAAAATAAGCCAAAAGCCAAAAGCTAGAATTCCTAACTTACGGCTTTTGGCTTAAAAGTCACATACAACAAGCCCATCCAAACGGACTCTTAGTGCGCCAAGTTGCTTACATCAGATATCCCTGATTTTTAATATGTGCTTCGTAAGTGGCTGTTGCTCATTGAAGTTAGTTTGCAGTTCGAGGTTCTTTATGCGACTTTTAAGGCTGCCAGGCCTTTTTTTTTTGACTTTTTTTGTTTATGATAAATTTTAGCTTAATCATAAACCTGGCTCAATGTGTAGGAAAGAGTCATTTTACGTTACATATGCTGATGAGCATAGGCTTTTTTTCAGCCCCCAGTCCCTTGGTTTAACAGAAAGATTATACAGTGCAGGACGTTTGGTAGGCACACATCATGACTTTGAATCTGAGCTGGTGAACTAGGTCTAGTATTTAAGTGGAGAAAGGCAGGGCAGAGGAGACGGCTCGTTATTCACCAAGTTCCGGAGCTAGAAACAATATATTTATTGCTTATTAAGAAAACAAGGCCTGCGTTGAGAAAAAAACAAAGTTGTCTGATGGAGATCCATGACTTTATGGAAATATACAATTCACCTTATCAATGAAAGATTAATCTATATTCGTTGGTTCCTATCTCATGATCTTATACTTGAAGACATGTTGTAATATCACTCAAGCTGCTGATACCTACACATCCAAGAGTGCTTGTCACCATGGCAGACTGACCCTTTCTATGCCTCGGTTTATTTTTGTCCTTTTGTTTCAAAGAATGATCCCAGTTACTTCTCTTGTTTGTATTTGTTGTCTTTCTACCTTCTGCATTCTATCTCTCAATTTCACATTCCTCTCTTTTCCTCTATCAGTGGAGCATTCTTAGTTAGAAACAGCCATGCTTTCTCCAGCCTTCATTTTGTGTGTTAGATATGAATGTTGTTGCGTCTTCTGTGAAATCAGAAATTTCATAACTTATGATCTTTGCCTTTGGCATTTGCCTAATTTACTGACTGAACTTGTTTTGGATCTTTCCTTGCATAACCTGTCTTGATGCATTGGCATCTGCATATCCTGGCATTACTATGACTTCATATAATTTGGGTTTCTTGTGTGTTAGACCATTTCCTACGTTTATCAGCCCCGAAAAGAAAAACCAATCACTACTACAAATATTGTTCAAATGAAATGTCACAGGTTAGTGCAGATAATGTATTTGTGCCCCTTTTTGTTAGACGATGCGCCACTGATGAGCGTATATTAAAATGTCTTGATTTGACACTGAGTAGCTAGAATCTATATCTCTGTTATCTATTAGGCACTTGGCAATATGATGGTCAAGCTCAGTTCTGGTGCTTGTATCTTTGTTTGTCATCACTTCATTATGTTGCATGAACTCATGCTTAAGAAAATGTAAGTGGGTTAAGCATCCATTTTTCCGTTCTTGAACTTTGTTACATGGTCGATTTTGTTCTCTCTTGTTTTGTTTCTTTCTTTAACTCTGCCATGGACTAGGACTTCACTTCTTAAGGTCTTAAATCTGTTGTTTGACCTCTGTTTTCTTGTTTCAATTTACCTTTGTGATCTACTTTATCCACAGGGTGTCTTTCAACTTGTATGCCTTTTAAGTTATATTTATATGCCTGATTTTTTGCAGGTTGAACTCTCAAGATCTGTCTTCAAGAAAACCTGTTCGTGGGTGCTCCAGAATTTGGTTTTTCCCTCGCACTTCTTTTTCTATGTTGCTTATGGATCTTATGAAGCATGTAGCTCTTCTGTGTCTGATAAGGTGATGCCAACTGTTGATCTGGTTTGCAAGTCGTCTTTTTCTGTTGTGGAGTTTGCACTGTGCGTCCAGCTTTCCTTCTTTCATCTTCCCATCGCCAGTGGCAGTAGCCTCTATTGCCTCTACATTTCCGACTGAGAGGTTTAGTTTTTGTGGAGTTATATATGCGATTCATAGTCATGAGGGATATAGTCAAGGGCTTGCTTCATCAAGGATTTTGATGTGTATGTGGTCAAGTAAAATAGAAATGGTCAAACACCATTAATTCAGGGTTGAGTTGTTGTCATGGTCATTTTGCTTTCTCGTGCTTCATGATGGAATATAATCATTGCGAAATCTGGTTTATCAGGATAGCATTTTATATGTTTTTCTCCCCTTTTTAAACCTTCTTTCAAGCTTATCTGGATTGGGAAATGCTCATCTTTTTAGAGTCTAATGAGCAGGACACTAGATAGCTATCAGTATGTGAGGTTATTATAGCACGTTATGACAGTAAAATTATAGTTTCAATGCATTCTAAGGCAGGCATAATTTAGATCTCTTATATGTAAAAAAAATTGTTCTCTGTGTAAGAAAAAAGAGATGAGGTCATAAAACTAAGGCAAAATACATAGTTTACCCATTGAACTTACATCGTAAATGCCTGTAACATACTTTTTACTGAGAATATTGTACACGCTCAACCTTTCAAAAGTGCGTAAGACATTTCTTATTACGTGGCACTCCCGTGTTTTACACACATGAGAGGCAAGTGAACAATTAAAATTTTGTGTCTAAAGGCTCATTTTGACGCTAGTTGTGCAATTTTTTTCATGTTTTAAATTCTCTCTTTGATACTATTATCTCCTATCTAATTCCGGTGAAACTGACAAATCGCCGAAACTTTCCTACACACGGGTTCAACAACATTAAGCGGATTTGGAAGTGCGTCCGGACTCCCCGTCTGTGATCCAGGTTCCATATTTATTGAATTGTATTTGCACACATCTATTTACTGTTGACTTGCCGACAATTTTGATTGGATTGATTGCCTTTTCTATCTTTTCTACTAGTGTTTTAAGCTTAAGGTTTCATCTATTCATTTTAATTTTGTGTTTGCATTGGGGTAGTTTCGTAGTCGTGGTAGATTCATTGTTCTAGTGCCTGCTCGCGTTTCTGTTCTCGTAGTCCCTCCCTTGAGTTGTTTTTAGCTCTCGGGTTCGTAGCTTGTAGTCCTTCGCTCCCGTTTTTGGTACTTGGAGTGCAAGTTCAATGATGGGACCCATGATGCAGACGTAGAGGTTAAGCTTGATGCTCAAGCTATCCCCAAGAGAGCGAGTTTTAAGTATCGCGGGTCTATTATCCAGGGTAACGGGGAGATTGACGAAGACATCGCATCGGAGCGGGATGGATGAAGTGGAGGCTCGTTTTCGGTGTTTTGTGTGATAGGAATGTGCCGCTAAGACTTAAGGGTAAGTTTTATCGAGTGGTGGCTCGACCGGCTATGCTGTATGGGGCTGAGTGTTTGCCAGTCAAGAACTCCCACGTGCAGAAGATGAGAGTAGCAGAGATGAGGATGTTGAGATGGATGTGTGGGTGTACCAGGAGAGATAAGATTAAGAATGAAGTTATCCGGGACAGAGTGGGAGTAGCTTCCGTGGAGGACAAGATACACGAGTCGCGATTGAGATGGTTCAGACATGTTAAGATAAGAAGCATTGATGCCTTGTCAGGAGGTGTGAGAGGTTGGCCATGGAGAGTTTGAGAAGAAGTCGAGGTAGGCCTAAGAAGTACTGGGGAGAGGTGATTAGGCAGGACATGGTGTTGCTGCAGCTCACTGAGGACATGACCCTTGATATGAGGGTTTGTGTAAGAAAAGGCTGTGAATTGAGGGAATTTTCCACTGATTGTATTCATCATGTAATGTCCTATATATACAAGTAAATTTCTGTAAAGAAAATTGTAAAAAAAATTCTAATTACACTTGTCCTATTTCTATTTGTTCTATTGTAACAATATGTAACAGAAAGTATTCTCCTATTATGTACACACATGTGCCATATACACACACTTGTTTTTAGAATAGAATTATGTACAAGAGCTGCTCTCTATATCTGATGGCTGAGAAGTGAGGCTGTTTATTATTTCCAATGGCTAAGATAAGTCCACGTAGGTGTAGGATAATCAGACATAAGTTATCTTCACCTAGTTAACTCCGAAAATTCTCAAAATCAAGATCTTTCATCTTCTTCTTTTCATCTTCCTCTCGTCTCCTTCTATTTCCTTCAGATTTGAGTGATTCTATGTTAACATCCCCCTCAAGTTGGAGGGTAGAGAGAGAACCCCCAACTTGTTCATAATCACTTGATGAGAAGCTCCAGACAATGGCTTGGTGAAGAGATCGACGAGTTGGTGTGATGAAGGGAGAAAGGAAAATGAAATAATCCCTGAGAGGAACTGTTGACGAACGAAATGACAGTCTAATTCGACGTGCTTGGTCCGTTCGTGGAAAACTGGGTTGCGAGCTATGGGAATAGCTGCCTGACTGTCAGAGTGAACGGGTACTGGTAAGGTTGCCGGAGAAGAGAAATCATCAAGTAGGCGAACCAACCAGGTTATCTCAGCGGTGGCACGTCTCATAGACCAATATTCAGCTTCGACGGAGGAGAGGGATATTGATATATGTTTCTTGGACTTCCAAGAAATAGAGGCTCCACCTAGTGTGATGAAAAACCCACTGACGGATCGACGAGAATCCCGGCAAGAAGCCCAGTCGGCGTCACATAAAACCAGCAACTTGAATGAAGAAGAAGATGAAATGAGGATGCCTTGTGAAGGATCAGACTGCAGATAGCGCAATACTCTCCGAGCTGCTGAGAAATGAGCAACAGTGGGCTGCTGCATATATTGGCTGAGAAATAGGACGGCAAAAGACAGATCCAGTCGCGTGTTGGTGAGATAATTGAGTTTGCCAACAAGGTGACGATAAAGAGTGGGATTGTCCAACGGAGGTCCAAGTTCAGCATGAAGTTTGGTATACAGATCAAGAGGAGAAGAGACAGCTGCTCCTGTGCAATCGAATTCCTTCAATAATTCCAAGGTAAATTTCCTCTAACTAACAATGAATCCGTGTTTTTCCCTTAGAATTTCCATGCCTAGGAAATAATGTATCTCCCCCAAATGCTTGATCTTGAATTATGTGCTTAGAAAGGTTGTGATTTTAGAAATCTCTGAATGATCATCTCCTGTTAATAGTATGTCATCCACGTATACTGCAATAATCGATGATAAACCTCCTGAATTTTTATAGAACAAGGAGTAATCATTCAAGGAACTAGAGTATCCTTTGAAATTTAGAGCCCCGGCAAGCCTCGCATACCATTGTCGAGAGGCTTGTTTTAAACCATATAGGGATTTCCTCAAACGACAAACCTGAGTAGGATTAGGAGGGGAAATACCCGCTGGAAATTTCATGTATACTTCCTCCTGTAGCTCCCCATGTAGAAATGCATTGTGAACATCGAGTTGTGAAACCTTCCACCCCTTCTTGACAGCCACAGTCAACAAACAACGAATGGTGGTCATTTTGACCACAAGGGAAAATGTTTCAGAATAATCTATCCCCTCTCGTTGTATGTCCCCCCTCACCACCAATCTAGCCTTTAGTCTCTCAATACTACCATCAAATTTGTGTTTTACCTTGTAGACCCATTTACAAGGTAATGCCCTTTTTCCTGGTGGCGAATCCACCACATCTCAAGTGTTGTTGAGCTCAAGGGAAGCAATTTCAGCTGCCATGGCCTCTTTCCATCCAGGGTGAGAGGCAGCTTGTGCAAAGCTGCTAGGTTCTGAGATATGAGATAGGGAATGAAAGAGGTGTTGGTTGTTTAGGAAGAGAGCTCCAAAGGAGTAAATAGTAGGCTGGGCAGGGTGAGTGAAACAGGAGGATGTGAGGTCTGATAGGATGATTGAATTGCATATGTAGTCTTGTAAGTAGACAGGTTGTTTACTAACTCTGTCAGATTTTCTGATAGGTGGAGGTGGAGTAGGAATTAGTGTATGGGGACTAGATGTGGAGGGTGAAGGAGAAGCAGGGCTAGGAGAGGTGGTGAGTGGTGAATCAGAGAAATTTGGGTAAGGAATGGGATTAGATGAATAGTCTACATTATAAGGATCTTGAATAGTCTGATGGGAAATAGGGTTGTTAGTGGTGGTGGGGGATCTGGAAGTAGGAAGCTGCTGGTTTGGAGTAGAAGGTGTGGAAATTGATGAGAGGTTATCGGAGATTGTGGGTGGAAGTGGGAAGTAAGGTGGAACAGATTGGTTGTCAGTAGAATGAGTAAAAGGAAATTGATCCTCATGGAACCTCACATCTCTAGATACAAATACCTTCCTGCTTGTTAAGTCTAATACCCTATATCCTTTTTGATTAGCAGCATAACCCAAAAAGACACAGCTTGTTGCCCTGGGAGCAAATTTCCCTCTGTTGTGGCTTAGAGTAGAAACATGACATAGACATCCAAAAGGTCTAAGATGATCATATGTAGGTGACTTACCAAATAGGACCTCTTAGGGTGTTTTCCCTCTCAAAGTGCTAGAGGGAAACCTGTTGATCAAGTAAGTAGAGGTCAAAATACACTCACCCCAGTATTGTAGAGGAACCTTAGAGTGAAATATTAGAGCTCTTGCAACTTCAAGAAGGTGTCTATGTTTCCTTTCAACCACACCATTTTGTTGTGGTGTTGCAACACAAGAGGTTTCATGTATGATTCCCTGTTCAATTAAAAAAATAGACTCTTGTGTGCCCTTCCCCAATTCCAATACATTGTCTGATCTTATTTTCTTCACCTTCCTGTTGAATTGTCTTTAAACTAGAATCAAAAATGACTTTAATACTGAAAATGCGTTGCTTTTTGAACTCAATAGGAAAGTCCAAGTCCCTCTACTGTGATCATCTACAATGGTTAGAAAATACTTAAAACCATTATAGGTAGTGTGCTTAAAAGGACCCCAAGTGTCAACATGAATTAGATCAAAATTATTATGTGTTTTGATTTGACTGATAGGGAAGGGAGTCTTAGTTTGTCTAGCTTGAGGACAGATATTGCACACATAATCAAATTTTGAAGGAAAATGAATGAACTTAAACTTTTACATTAATGAAAAGGGAAAATGCCCAAGCCTTACATGCCAAACTGTTTTCTAGTTCTGTTTCTTTTTCAAAGGCATGCAGTGAGTACAAGTTGCATTAGGGTTGAATCTGGTCTTCCTTCATCTGGATTTCTACTGTTGAGTGGGATATTTGTGTGTGGGATTCCATGACTTTTGACCATTGTTCCTCTGCATCATTTTGCTTTGTGTGTTTACCATGAAGGTTGCACCATATGTTGGGTAGTTAGGACTTAGGTATACCTCTCTCTGTCCTTCATCTTGTAGGAGTATTGAATAGGCATGATCTATGCTAGGTAGTGGGTACATCATTAGTATGTGTCCTCTTGCTTGTGCATATGAATCATTTAAACCCATAAGAAACTGAATGATTCTTTGATCCTCCAGAAATTTTGCCACCTTCTTCTTTCCTTCACATGTACAGTTACATGTACATCCTAAATGAGAGTTAAGAGAGTCAAGTTCATCACACAACCTCTTGAGTGTTGTGAAATAACCCGTTATACTGTTATTCCCTTGTACTGATTTTGCAATTTCCTTTTGTAGATGATAGAGTTTGGCACCATTCGACTGCCCAAACCTATGCTCGAGACTCTCCCAGAGACTCTGTGCAGTCTTAGAGTAAATGACACTATCTCAAATCTCTTTGGAGAGTGAGTTTAGTAACCAAGAGGTTACCATGTCGTTTGTTCTGCTCCATTGAAGGTGTTCCTTGAAAACCAGATCTGGTTCAGTGCAGACACCATTGATAAAGCCTATCTTATTTTTGGCAGACAAGGCAATCAACACTGATCTTCTCCACCCTGGATAGCCTCTTCCATCAAAGGGTGAGTTGACCAGAGTCATTCCTGGAGCATCAAAAGAGTGCAGAAAATAGGGATGATCTGTTGTGACTCCAGCACTGGTAGAGCCAGACTGGGAAAGAGTGGGTGTGGCTTCAGTTGCTGCCATGACTAAAGGTTAAGATGCAGAAATGAAATAGAGAACAAGATGATTCGAGGTTGATTCAAATGGATCGAGCTACTGCTGCTCTGATACCATGTAAGAAAAGGCTGTGAATTGAGGGAATTTTCCACTGATTGTATTCATCATGTAATGTCCTATATATACAAGTAAATTTCTGTAAAGAAAATTGTAAAAGAAATTCTAATTACACTTGCCCTATTTCTATTTGTTCTATTGTAACAGTATGTAACAGAAAATATTCTCCTACTATGTACACACATGTGCCATATACACACACTTGTTTCTAGAATAGAATTATGTACATGAGATGCTCTCTATATCTGATGGCTGAGAAGTGAGGCTGTTTATTATTTCCAATGGCTAAGATAAGTCCACGTAGGTGTAGGATAATCAGACATAAGTTATCTTCACCTAGTTAACTCCGAAAATTCTCAAAATCAAGATCTTTCATCTTCTTCTTTTCATATTCCTCTCGTCTCCTTCTATTTCCTTCAGATTTGAGTGATTTTATGTTAACAGTGTGGAGGCCAAGGATTAAGGTAGAAGGTTAATAGGTAGTTTATAATGTTCACCGATAGTCTTAGTAGCATGCATGTCCCTTCATATTCTTAGATTTTTATTACGTTATGTGGTTGATTAAGGTAGAAGGTTAGTAAGCAGTTTATAGTGTTCACCGATAGTCTTAGTAACATGCATGTCCCTTTATATTCTTAGATTTTTATTACGTTATGTGGTTGATTAAGGTAGAAGGTTAGTAAGCAGTTTATAGTGTTCACCGATAGTCTTAGTAACATGCATGTCCCTTTATATTCTTAGATTTTTATTACGTTATGTGGTTTTGTTCGCCTCATGTATTGTATTTCCTGTTGCTATTATTTGGAACTATTTATCCTTTATCTCTCCCTTTTCTTTTCTCTTCCATCTTTCTTCCTTTCTTGCTTTCCTCTTCTTCTTGCCCTTCTTGAGCCGAGGGTCTATTGAAAACAGTCTCTCTACCTTCATTAGGTAGGGCAGATCCAGGATTTGACGACAGCGGGTGCCATTATTTTTAATACGAACCACCAATTGAATTAGGGTGTACATTCTGACGGTTCAATCCATTTGAATTAGTTCGGTTTGGTTCGACCCGATCCATTATGAAATAATTCAATCTGTTATTAGATTTTTAGTATATAAATAAATACGTGATCACCAAAACAAATGTCCAATTCGATCTAATTCTCTCAATACAAATTCTATTTATTATGACTAAAAAATATTTAAAAAAATTTAAGTTAGCAAATACATCTAATCAACCTACATATAACTAGATAGTATTACGTTTATTGATGCCATTACTTTTAAGAACATCAAGAAAAATATAGCATTAGATGATTAAAAAATGATTAAAATCACATTCAAATAAAATTTAAAGATCTAGAATGAGAAAAAGGAAGCAAATATATAAAAATACATACATAAATAAATAATAATAATAATACTAATAACAATAATATTAATATTAATAATAATAATAATACTAATAACAATAATATTAATATTAATAATAATAATAATACTAATAACAATAATATTAATATTAATAATAATAATAATACTAATAACAATAATATTAATATTAATAATAATAATAATACTAATAACAATAATATTAATATTAATAATAATAATAATAATAATAATAATAATGAGGTTGTACAAAGAGAGAACAAATACAAAAAAGAAGAAAATAGAAGGAATTAAACAAGAGAAGCAACAATAAAAATGAAGAAAATACAAGGAACTAAAAAGAGGAACAATTGGGACCAAGAAAAAAACTACTTTAGGACTAAGGGGGATTCGATCCTTAGTCACGCGTGGAAACATGGCAGTTGAACCACGGCACCCATAGTCAATTTGTTACTTACGGGTGCCACTCAAACCCTATAATATAGTTTTCAGTAAAATACCAATACATAAATAGAATTTTACACAAGCGTCCGGGTGCCGTACGACCCTAAAGTCTCTACATGAAATCAAACTGAGTTTTTTGTTGTTGTTGTTGTATTTTATTTCATTTTTTTAGAAAAAAACATCTACCAAGTCTTTTCCATCTTCTTCCAATTACTGCACTATTACCTTCTTCTACCACCATACCACCAAATATTTTTGCCAAGATTTAAAGGAGAATAAAAAAAAATCAGAGTTTCACATTCAACACGGGGAATCGCTGAATGACGGCGTCACTGGTGCGCTTCGTGGGTGGCCAAATCTGAAGGAAAAATTCATGGAGTTCTTCGTATGTGAGAACTGGGTCTGTGGAGTTTAACCATATTATCAGTTAGGTCAATCTGAAAGAAGGACGATACAAATACGAGAAATATTAGGAAAATATTTAATCGGTAATGTTGATAGAAACTCAATGTCGTCTTAATATTTAAAAACTGAAACTAAAAATAAAGGCTTCATGGTGTGCAGAAGTACTCACTTGGGAGGGGAGCAGCCATGGTGGTACAACTTGCGTAACATGAAGAAGATGGATACAATTGAAAATTCAATTTTTCTTTTGAAGTCAATAACAAGTGTTACGTTATTATTGGTGCGTGACTATAATTGCTAAGAAAAAAGTGGTCAAACATCGTCTTAGATACACTTTTGAAAAATTAAGTGTGTAAAAGGTTTCTCGTAGAAAAAAGATATGTAAGAGAAGATGTAGGTTTGATGAATAAACTATGCATTTTACCTAAAACTAAAAATAAATTGTAAAGACCCACAAAATCATGCATTTTGAATATTCATCCTGATTAGTGACATACCCATTCTTCCTATATACTTTTGGGAATACTATTAAAGACACTCTTAAGGTAATAAAAAAAAAAGAGCAAGCAAATCGTTGTCTGTTATTTGGGGTCAAAAAGGAAAAATATCGACGTAATATATCTTTTTACTCACAAGCTTGTGGTGTAAATTTTTACTCATCGACCCTTCGTTTTATAAGTTTCGACACATATTATAATGCAAATACTAACATACAGAGGATACTCATAGCTAATAAATGTAGTCATACATACACACATAACAACATTGACAACCAATTAAGGACTAATAATATAATACCTAGTGCCTAGTGGGGTTATTTTTTCTAATCCCACGAATGACATCTCTACTCGTTATAATCACTCTATGCATATTAAAGTTTTTTATTTTATTTGAAAAAGCGCTGTGTAATGGTTTTACAGTACAATAATTTAGTACTCCTACTTTTAGTGGTGTTCACCACATCAGTCATCACCCCTCTTTTCTTAACTTTATAGCTGAGAATCATGATTATGTACTTTTGTTCTCACACTTGCCTGGCTTCCTATTTTTTATTATGTAATTTTTCATATTTATTTGATTAATGGAAGGACGAACACGAGATTGGTTCGGTAGTTTCTTTCGTTTCATAAGCAAAAGAATCTTTTATTATTCCGTCCAAAACTATATTTCACTTTCAACTGGAAAATATAAATGGACTAGACTAGACTAAATATCAATAAATCTCGAAAGAAAATAATCAATTAATTGTCGCTTTTTTTCCCGCTCACCCTTTCCAATTTTAGGGCGGATGAAATCCGTTCCGCCTTAATCAATTAATCTCGTATTCAAGCCCTGGAAATGAAGAAACACGTGATAAGGATCAATTTTTTCTTAATGGTCATACATGGAGAGAAACCGAATAGCTGGCCAGCGGTTCCGATTAACAATTTTGTAGGAGTAACAGATTGTTTGGTGCTTCTAAAATTGAGTAGTAGAAATTTTCCAAGGAAAGTTGGAAAAAGATTATGTACAAGTTTGTGAAATGCTTGAAGCACCAAATTTAGGTGACCCAATCAGAAGACAATTACAACAAGTGGTGAATATACCTAATTTGACCAATACTTTTAGTGCTTAGAATTTACCAATGTAGGCGTAAAGTTACCCTGGCCCTAGAAATTATGTTTGGTCAAGAGAGACATGCAAATCCCTTTGTCTATTTTTCATTATTTTTGTGATACTTTACTTCAATTATGACTGTATATATGAGTATCCTCTGCTAGGTTGGTTAGAAGAAAAACAAGGCACATTAATTCTTTAACTCATTTTTCGATGTAAGGAAAGGGTTTTTGGCTGAGATACATCAAACGTATTATTAAATTTTAAAAAGGCCAATACGTAGATAGACATATCAAACTTTCAGATAGACACTACGAGTGTTAAGACCTCTAGCTTAATTACAGTTGGTTTTTTATTGTTCAATTAACATTAGTTTATGATCGATATTCCAAGCTTATATAGTAAAGACAATTATTGATGGTATGTTTCTATTTGTAAAGATAAATATTGTTATTGTAAATTTTATTTCTTATTATTAATATTCGTGTGTTGTTGTATGAAATTGAGTCCTTGACTTTCCTTTTTTCTTTCTCCTCATAACTCATTCTAAAGGTTTTAATAAGAAAAGTGGAGAAATATTCTTCAAATCCAGCTAAAAAGCTAATGAATCTGTTGGAAGCCGTTAATACCTTTGTTTGGAAAAACTGTTGGATTTTTTTCTGCTTCTTTTTCTTTTTGGGCCAATATTCTTCCTTTATGAACTCATCAGTATTATATTCTTCTATTTGTTGTAATTGTTTAATGAATCATCTACCTTATTGGGGTATCGCCAATACTCGAATCTTATTAAACCAACTAAAGGTAGTTTCATAAAATAATCCACTGTTTTTTCTCAAATATTTTCTTAACATCGTCTAATCCTAACACTCAAAATTAAGAATATCAGAGTAATTTCTCATAACTCAAATAATTACTAATAATCTATTGTCTCTAATCTTCCTTCTCAGCTTCGTGGCCGATGCAAGAATGAATATCAACTTACTATTTGATTTACCTTTGATATATATGGTCCTATGACTGATCAACGTCCCAATGTATTAGGAACTTAAAGAAGATTCCATGGATATTCTATGCCCTTAATTAATTAAGAATAATATATAGAAGAAAAAAACATTGAGAGAAGGAATAATTTTAAGCCAACATGGAATCTTACAGCAACAAAGATTATGGTAAGTTTAACAATGTTTTCTCAATATTGAACTTTCATCCAATATTATCTTAATTTTGACAATAATATCTCTTAAGTATCAAATCTTGCTAATCCAAGTGGAATCTACTGATGATAAATAAGTATAAGATATATGATTAATTCCACTTTATTTATTCGTTGTTTTGGAGTGATTAGAGAAATCCTAGCCCTTAACCTTTGGAAAGGGCCAGGAGTTAGACAAAACTTATTTTACCATTATTAACGATTCGTGATATATTCCTTTCTCGGTTAAGTTTAAACAAATCGAATTTCAAACTGACTTTTTGTCTATGTTCTTGTAGTGGAAATTTTACCCAATACCGTTTCTGCATATAAAAATTTAACTTATATATCACGCCAAGAATATATATGTATCATTACTCTCCGAATAATTTCTTCATTCCTATGAGTTTAAGAAGATATCATGAAATATATATTTTTTTATTTATCTTTTGGGATTCATGTGCACTCATTATTTCTTTTTTGACAATGAGTTTACTCGACCAATGAAAAACTCGGCATCGAAATTTAAATTTGCTTCTAATTAAAACATTATTTTTTTTCTTCATTATGGCCTTGACTTACCTACTAATGAAATTTCGTCGCAAATTTCTCTAAATTATGCTATATATGTAAACAAATATTATCGGTAAAAGTAAAGAAAGGTGTTGAGAGAAAGAGGGGTTAGGATTGCAAATTAAAGTCACAGTTGATTAATGTTTTCAAGATGCAAATTTTAAAGTTGAGGAATCAAATCTCCTTTTCAAGATTTTAAAAGTTGGGTCTTCAAAACACATATTATCTCTTAATTAATTATTATTTAGAACGGGCTTAAAAAGAAGTGTTAATACACAACAATGACGCATTGATTCATTTCACACTGATGAGATGCTTATACGTGAACAATTTTTTTTGAAGAAAAGGAATGAGACTGATTTAGAGTTTAAGTTGTGCATACTGACATTACGTAATATATTCACGCTGTTAAATCAAATTACCTAAAAAATAGATAATTATTATAACAAAGATGGTATGACAACCTAAAAAGGCTATATTAATAGCAAAAACAATGTTTGCACCTTTAATGTATATATAATTTAAACCCTTTGATTTATTTAAAATAATAATAATAAAAGGTTCTAATCTAAAGTTGGGAAAGCAGCAAGTTGGTCACTAAAAGTGTAAGTTTCCAGGAAACAAGGGTTCATGACGTAATCCTAAGAGAAGGGAGATAATGATTTAAAAAAATGTTGATTGATATAAACAATTGTTCCATTTTCTAAACTAAGTGAAACACCAAAGCTTGATACAAGGGCGGATTAAAGGATTAATTAATTAACAAAATAATTAACAGTACTTAGGACCCATGATTTGGACTCCAACCCCTTTCCACTCACAATTATTCTCCTCCCTCCGTGCGGCCTCTAAGTATATTTTAATATTTTGTGCATATCAGGTTGTCTCTTTTTCATTTTCAATAGATATATTTATTTTTCGATTAAGACATATGTTGCAGTGTATTATGGTTGTTAATTAGTAAGTTTTAATTAAATTTTGTCTGATACTATTTTCATGTAAAAATAGTTCTTCTTATATTAGTTCTTACTCGTTTAATTACCCGAAGTTAATCACTCCTTTATTATTAGTAGTTCATTTATTCCAATCAAGTATAACAAATATTGGTTTGAAAATTTGTGGATTATTATTTTGTTCTACTTGATTTGTCATAATCAACTTTTATAGCATGTATTTGTTAATCATATCTATGTGTAGTTGGGAAGGACAATTATTTTATTATTTAGATAAGGTATACTCTGATCCAGCTAATAAGTCGATATTTACCACAAAAATAACAAATTACATTATAAGAATATTGTGGTTTGTACTTTCTTTGATATATAGAGTTTATGTGTATAGTTACAACAAATAATGTAAGATATGTTTAGTGCAATAAATTATTAGTTCAAATATAATATATGAAATTACCTTAATATTGAATTCTATACGGAAAGGCTAATGTCAATCTCACTCCTTCATTGTACGACGTCTATTTAAATGTTCCAAATAGTACTACCCACTATTGCTAAAATATTGCTTGAGTTTGTTCTCGCTACATTGAAGATGTATGGTGGAGGTCAGGGTGTACGGACCGATCCGGGGAACCGCACGAAATCAAAAAGTCAAATTAAATCGATTTAAAAATTCGATTATGTTTGATTTGATTTGATTTTGTGTGGAGTAAAAAATCTAAATCAAACCAAAATATAAATATATAAATTTAATATATACTTTAAGATTTTATATAAATTTTCAATAAATAATATCTAAAAATATTTAAAATTCTCTTACGGGATATAATATTTAATAAAATATGGAGTGCTCCATATTTATCTACCTTAAATAATGGGTTGTATGGTCACTTTCTTATCAAGTGTTACTGAAATATATCAATATCTTTATTCATCCATATTTAGATACCAAGATATATTAAATTCTTATATCTTTATCGAATCTGAAGTGGTTATTATTATTTAGGTATCATATTAATTTTTTATGTTTAATTACTAAATTTGATTAACCTAGAAAGTGTATATCAACGAAAATTATTGCCATGCGACTAAAAACCTATCATATGTTACTAAGTAAAATCACTCATAAGAATATTTAATAGATAATATGTTTGTTATTTTTTCACATTTTTACTAAATATATTTATTTATTAAAAATTTAACAAATAAGATTGAAATAATATATGAGTAATAAAAAACTCATCAAAATCGAATCAATCCAAACCGATATAGTTGATTTGGTTTGATGTTGATAAAAATCGAACCAACCCGATTCATGTACACCTCTAGTGGAGGCATATAAACATGGCGAGATAGTTATTAAGTTACTATGGTTGATCAATGTAACAAGATTTTCTACCATAATCAAAGGAAGAGACATATAAAGAGTACTTGTGTTAATATATTTAAATCTGAATATAAATTTTACATTAACTACAAGATTATATTATTTTTAGTATCTTGAAGTCCCTAAATATTTATAATGAAGAAAATTATATTGTCGTAACACTTCGTCGTTATTGTTATGTGCGGGCTTATACGTTTTAGTCATACGCTTGTTGACGGGGGCGGATCTATGTATGAAATTAGGGGTGACACGCCACTTGGTCACTTGAATAAAATTTTATATATATACTAGTATTTTTCATAAAGACGCCTACATAATAAACAAGTGACACCCCAAGTCACAAAATGACTTAAGGTGCCATGGTTGAAGTGTTGAAATTCACAACACCAGGTATCGAAACTCCGTAGAGGATCTCGTTGACCCCTGTTACCCTTTATGTTTTTTTTTTGTAATTTCTCTTATTTTCTTCATCTTAAATATTCACATTTCTTATACAATTTCAATTTTATTATTTATATTCGTTTTGTTAGTTTCTCTTATTTTCTTCATCTTAAATATTTACTTTTCTTATACAATTACAATTTTATTATTTATGTTCTTTTTGTTAGGTTCTCTTATTTTCTTCGTCTTAAATATTCACTTTTTTTTATAAAATTTCATTTTTATTATGTATGTTCTTTTTGTTGGTTTCTCTTATTTTCTTCTATCTTAAATATTCGTTTTTCTCATAAAATTTCATTTTTATTATGTATGTTCTTTTTGTTAGTTTCTCTTATTTTCTTCATCTTAGATATTCACTTTTCTTATACAATAATTATTGATTTATATTGTATATTTGTTTCCTTTATCTTTTTTTTTTGGATGTTCGTATTTTAGTTGGATGGATATAATCTAATCATTTTCTTTTTATCCATATTATGCTATTTACAAAGTTTTTTTTTGTAGTGATGCATCTAAGACATAATATAATATTAATCAGCTACATGTAGATGGAAGAGGTGTATCATATATTCGTTTATGTAAAAAAGAAATTTTAAATTGGATTGAATAAATTCAAATGGACCGAACCGAACCAAAGTAATCCAAAACAGATCGAATCGACTAAATATGCACCCTAATTCAATCTTCTTGTCACGACCCCAAATCCTAACATAACGTGATGGCGCCTATCGTGGAACTAGGCTAGCCAACCATCACCTTACTACACATTTGTTCAATTATAAGAGTTCAATTTTAATAATAAGCATGCAACCAAGCATAGAATAGTGTAATTTAGTCTTAGCGTCCCAATAATAGTCTAAAAAAAACATAAACCTCCCAAGACTGGAGTCAATAGTCATGAGCATCTAAGAATAAATAAGTATAACTCTGCTAAAACTATAATATATGTCTCTGAATCAAATGCTAAAACTAAATAAGAAAGGGAAATGGAGAAGTTGTGGACGCTAGACAGCTACCTCGAAATCCCATGAACTGCTGCTAACGAACAAGGAAGCTACTGCTCCAATTCGGTACCTGGATCTGTGCACAGAGGCAAAGGGAGTCTTTATGAGTACGCCAACTCAGTAGTAATGAAAATAAATCACAGTCTGAGAAATATAAAACACACAGTACAGATACACAATTTCACAAAAGCCAGTAAAACACCAAGTCACCAGGTAGTATTCATCAAATACATAAGTTCGAAATCAGTTTCCAGAAATCCCTTGAAAACAAGTGCAATATCAGTATATCTCTGTAAAATTCTCAATAAAACCTGTTTGAAAACGAAGTAAATCATAGTTCGAAAACTTAGTAAAATCGTCATAAATCTGCCCCTCGGGCCAAAATCATTTCTTGTAACAGTTTCCCCTCAGACATTCTCTCAATCACTCACTATCAGCCTTGTGGGAAATCATCATCACTCAATAGGTGCCTGCGCTCACTGGGGGTGTGTACAGACTACGGATGGGGCTCCTACAACCCAAGCGCTATAACAACATAAGGCCTGAAAGCCTCCTCACAATATTGACCTTAAAGCCTCCCTCATATAAGGCCTGAAAGCCTCTTCACAATATAGGCCTGAAAGCTTCCCTCATATAAGGCCTGAAAGCTTCCTAACAATATAGGTCTGAAAGCCTCACCCAGTCAGACACTCTCAATTTTTCCTTAGGCCATAAATATACCGGATTCTCGACCCAAAACAATATTTCATTTTTCAATAAATAGTATCAAAATACTCAGAGTGTCAAAACAATTTATCAGAAAAATGACTGAGTGTAAAATCATAACATATCATTGAGGAAAATATAGTAAACACATCCCTCAAGGGGTAAACAGGTCGGCATTATGCCCCAAACATGGCTTACAGTCCAAATCATATCATAATATAATAATACTAATTAAGCATAGGCTTAAAAGTCAATTTCGCAACTCAATAGTCGCCTAAGTAAGGAGTATATCTCCAAAGTTTCAACCTTTGCATTCCAAAACCCGTAAAATGGTGCATAGTCCGGGGTTTCATACCCTTAGGACAAGATTTAAAGACATTACTTACCTCGAAATAGCCCGAAATTACTTCGCGATGCGTTTGCCTTTCGAATCAACTTCTGGATTCTCCAAATCTACCAAGTTCAGATTTTTATCATCAAATTATGCTCAAGGAATAAATTCCAATTGAAAAATATCGAATTTAGCTCAAAAATCCGAATTCGGTCAAAACCCGGCCCCCTGGGCTCGCGTCCCGAAACTCAGAAAATTTTATTCTAAAATGTTCTTCGTCCTCTCACAAGTCCGTACATATAAAGAACACCAAATTCGGAGTCCGTTTGACCCCTCAAATCGACCCCTAAAAGTCTCATAATCTCAAGCCCTAAACTCACTTTTTTCTACTGATGTTCACGAATTAAATGCTGAGATTATGTTCTATAATCACCCATAAACGAGTTTTAATGACCAAAACACTTACCTCTATGAAGAACACTGATTTCCCTCTTCAAAAATCGCCCCCAAAGCTCTCTGTCCGTACAAAAATAGTGTAAAAAGGGTTTAAGTCACGGAGGGTTTAATTATATACTGCCCAGTGATTTCTTCACTGCGATCGCGGCATAAGCCACGCGATCGGGATTCACAAAACCTCACTCACACACGATCACAACTCTCATCACGCGATCGCGAAGACCATTTGACCTCGCCCCCACGCGCCTGCCTTGACCCTACACGATCGCGATCAAGTCCACGCGATCGCAATACTTGACCTGCTCGACCTCTGCGATCGCGAGCACACTTATGCGATCACAGAGTGAAAATCCTACCCCCTCTCAATATTCACTACGCGATCGTGAGTATCGCGGTGAAGGAATTCCTGCTGCACTGACACCAGAAAACCAGCAATTCGTCTAAGTCCAAACCACCCGAAATCAATCCCGAGCCCCTCGTGACCCCAACCAAACTTACCAACATATCCCATAACATCATTAAAACTTAGTTGCACTCTCAAAACACCAAAACTAACATCAAAACACCAAATTTACATCGGATTCAAGCCTAAGAACTTTGATATTTCTAAAATCCACCAATGATGCCGAAACTATCCAAAACAACTCCGATTGACCTGAAATTTTGCAGACACATCCAAAATGACATTACGAATCTGTTTCAACTGTCGGAATTCTATTCCGACCCCGATAGCCTATTTTGCACTGCCGACCAGAAATCGCCAAAAACTAACTTCGCCAATTCAAGCCTAATTCTACACCGGACATCACAAAATTATTCTGAACACACTCCTAAGTCGAAAATCACCTAACGAAGCTATCCGAGCCATAAAATTCGCATTCCGAGGTCGTTTACCAATAAGTCAACTCTTAGTTGACTTTTCTAACTTCAAGGCTATTTTTCGATTTCAAGCCTCAACTCAAACACATCAATAACGGTATAATCAATCTATAACCAGTCAAATGCAAAAATTATAATGCAGATTCTGCGTAACGACGGACCGGGTCGTTACACTTTTTCACTAGTGATCGTTTTGCATTAAAATAGTAGCACCCGTAGCCATCAAATCCTGAATCTGTCTCTCCTTGTTGATGAATTTTTTACAATAGCAAAGTAAAGTAATAAGTATAAGCGATTTCTCTTCCATCCAACTAATATTACAATCAGTATAGTCCAATTAGAAAGTAATTTGTTTCAAGAGTAAAATTAGGTGTCTTGGCTGTCTTGCGTTCAATTGAAACTGTACGCTTAGGCACAAAAGTATGCAATGATACTTGTTTTCAAGCCTTTCCTTGTTCCAAATAACCTTTTAATTCACGTTAGTTATGATAATATATTATTTTGTTTTATATTAAAAAAAGTCATTTTTATATGGTCAGAGAAGTCACATGAGATCCACTTTTCTAGTCCTTTTTATAATTAAGTGTCTTCAGCTTGATTCTTAAGTAAGTAATATTACACATTCAAACTTCTAACTCTTTTTTTAATTACCATGCAACGTCCAAATATTGGATCCTCAAAAATCGGATATGCGCGATGCAACACCTATTAAAGAAGAAACACTTCCTAGAATTTTTTCTTGAGAACTCTGTTTAAAGGTGAAAATAGTAGCTAAAGCAGAAATTTTACGTAAGGGTATTCAAAAAATGTAGTTGGCTTTAAACCTATGACCAAAGACAACGTTTGAACCCCTTTTACCTTTATACTTGTTTATGTCAAGGGAATTCAAAACTTATATATAGTCCCAAAATTTTATTTATTTCCTTACTTGCATAGTGTAAATTTTTAACAAACAATAATCTTCTTTTATCACATTTAGTTCTGTGATTGGATGAAGAAATCTTATCCATCTCATCACAACTTTTGGCGTGGTAACTAGAGTACTTGAATGTGAGGATATAATTAGTTCTATCTCTATGATGTGTTCATAGAGTGGATAATTCCTTTGGAGAAACTAATTATCGATTCTCCTTTATCTTTCTAATAATTATTGATGTTGAAAATGGAAAAGGAAGTAGTGTCATTTAAGCTTCTCTTTTTCATGACATTCATATCCGACATAACAACCTCTTGTCTAGTTTTTAACAAGACTATCGTTTTTCTAGGGGAAAAGGTGAATCCAGATTGTCATTATCTCCTTATTTGATGCCCAAAAAATGCATAAAGAATCTGCTGCATTTTATGGAGAAAACTTGGATATTACAGTCGATGAAATCCAAAAGTAATGCATGATACCTATTTTTGGAGGTATTGGTACTTTAAGCTGATGATCGCGAGCTCATCCTTCTATACTTTCTAAAAGCTTACACAAATTTGGTATATTTTACGTATTATTTACTTTTTCCTCTAAAAAAGACACCTTTCCTATTTTCAAAGTTAAATATATTTATCAAACATTTAAAACATTATTTTTAACTTGAAGAAATTAATTTCAATGTTACTGAAGAAATAAGGACAATTAAATAAATTGGCAAGATTAGTTCTTCTGGTTGAAGTATAGATAATAGCTACTAATATGAACGAATATGGACTTCAAAATAATAAAATGCTCATATAATTAGATAAATTTCTATTAGTCACCAAAAGCACCAAAGTTGAAAGTTTATTTTATGAAAAGGAGGCCCGGGAAAAAAGAAAAATAAAACATTTTTCCAACTGGTCTATCTTATATCGAAGTCGAAACTAGAATGCATGCCTAGATATTTTAAAACGTAAAGTTCAAAAGTATTTAAAATAGATGAAGAAAAAGGGGGAGAAAAAGAGAAATGGGAACAAGGGAAAAAATGTTGTGTCTTGTGTTTAATAAGCAGGACACAGAATGTTCTTGCCTTGAAGAGAGCAGACTAGTAAAACACCGACACGTCTGAACCACTGTGGAAAAACCACGTGGCGACCAATTAATACGGAACTAAAATAATATCTTTTTGGATAAAAAAAATATTAATAAGTGTAAAAAATAAAAGTTACCAATATATATACAACGCCCAAATCCATGCGCTATACCTTAACGATAACTTTTGCCGTTAAGGTACAACGCATGAATTTTGGGCGCTATACCTCTGACGATTTGACTGCCCCTGTATAGCGTGGGGAATTTGGACGCTATACCTTTAGCGCGTAATATTTGGGCGTTATACCCTCTTTTTTTAATCTCCTTCGTCTTCCCCAAGACCAGATCTCCCTCCCCCATTTTTTAACCTTCACTCTTCTGTTCTGCCACCCCCCCCCCCCCC
>ML283944.1:113444-139644 GCA_005239495.1 Nicotiana undulata | reverse complement strand
GGGCCCCTCTCGTCACACAAAAGGTCAAGAACATAGGTCACACATCGTAGTAGAGCATCGTATTATTGTGGTTTCACTCTTTCGGACTACAATTTTCAACCAATTTGCTTTCCGAAAACACTAAATCGAGGTATTTCGATTTATTTTATGTTGAAACTTGTATAATAATGCATATTAGTTGATTTGAACGTGTTCCTATGTCGTTTTGTGTTTTATTTGCGAAACTAGTATGTTATATTTATCCGAACTTAGATATTAGTGTTTTATAAAAAAATATAAAATTATGAAATAAATTTGTCTGTTAATGTCCGGACTTAGATATTAGTGTTTCCATGCCGTTTTGTGTTTTATTTGCGAAACTAGTATGTTATATGTATTTTTGTGAATGTTATGTGATTAAAATGTATTTGTTGTTTATATTTAGTTTAGATTATTTTTTAGCGTAGTAAAATGTAGAGCCTTTTAGCGTAGTAAAATGTAGAGTCTTTTAGCGTAGTAAAGTGTAGTATTTTAGCGTAGAATCTGTGATGACCCAAAATTGCATCCTGTGTAAATTTAACTAAAAATGTGTTTCGAGGCCCCGAGAGCCTCCGTTAATCTAACCTCGATGTGCATCCCCGGGCGCGTAGCCGGGAAGCCTTTATGTGAAAATTTGATTTAAAAAAAATTAAATTTATGATAATTAATTAAATAAAGTTGACTTGGGTCAACATTCTTGGTAAACGGACCCGGATCCGTGACTTGACGGTCCTGGAGGGTCCGTAGGAAAATATGGGACTTGGGCATATGCCAGAAATCGAATTCCGAGGTCCCAAGTCCGAGAAATGAATTTTTAAAGAAAATTATTTTCTGAAAATAAGAAAGGCTTTTGAAAATGAACTTTGTTGTGAAAACTGCGTTACCGGGCCCGTATTATGGTTCCGAAGCCCGGAACAGGTTTAATATGGTTATTATGAATTGTCTGTAAAATTTGGTGAGAAACGGACTTGGTTTGACGTGTTTCGGATAAAAAATGGGACATTTAGAAGTTTATGAAGTTTAAGAAAAATCTATAGATTTTGGAGGTTAATTCATTGTTTTTATGTTATTTTGGTGGTATAATTACTTGAATATGTTCGTAGGATATTTATGAGGGTGGGTGTGTATTTGGTTTTGAGCCCCGAGGGCTCGGGTGAGTTTCAGATAGGTGTCGGGGTGCAAAAGAGTTAGAAAATCTGGTGTTTTGACTAATTTTCTGGTGTCTGATGTTTCCTTCAGTGCGATCGCATATATAGTTCCGCGATTGCATAGCTTTGTGGGGTGAGGGAGGTCAGTTCCTCTATGCGATCGCATAGAGTAGTCCGCGATCGCATAGGGGTATAGGCAAGCTGGGTGAGGGCAGGGCAATTACTCTCTGCGATCGCACGAGCCTCATTCGCGATCGCATAAGTCCACATCCGTCTCTTCTTCGATCGCACCCTTACCTCTGCGGTCGCGTAGTAGGGAATCCACGAAGCTCCGTGATCGCAGCCCTTCTTCTGCGATCGCATTGTATAATTTCGCCCAGTTATTTTGGAAGCCCCAAAACAGAATACTTACACGGGATTTCATAAATTTTCACCATTCTCTTCTTCCTCAAACCCCATAGACGACTTCCAAGCTAGTTTTCCTCCATAACCACTTGGGTAAGTGATCCTAACTCTAATCTCTTCCGTTTTCCTTCATCAATCACTAGAATCTAGGTCTAATAACATGAAATCAAAGGTAGAAATTGGGGATTTTGGGTAGAGTTAGGGTTTTGGAATTTTGAGGAATTCAACCTCATTTTGGGTAGAGTTAGGGCTCGGGTGAGTTTCGTGTAGGCTACAGGGCGTTTAGAACTTAGAAATCTCAGTTGTGCATCAGTTGTCTATCACCAGGCCTCTAATATTGCAATTGCGAGATTAGGCTTCGCGATTGCGAAGTCTACAAGCCTGAGAAATGCGACATTTTTGTCGCAAATGCGAGTTTTTGGCCGCAAATGCGAAGGCCTTCAGATGTCGCAAGTGCGACATTTATATCGCAATTGCGAAGGACGCTGGAATTTCAAAGGGTTCGCAATTGCGAACCCCTGATGCATTTACGATAACTGCAACATGTTAAGTAAGATTTTAGACGGGATTTTCACCCATTTGTCAATTCTCTCAAACCCTAAACCTCCATAGGCTATTTTCCAAAGACCCAAACTTCTCCAAATCATTGGTAAGTGATCTCTAACTAATTCTTTTCAATCCTTTACAACTTTTTACAAGATTTTAACCTAGAATCTAGAGTTTTCATGGTTGAATTGGGGGATTTTTGGAAAAACTTAGGAAAACCCTTATTATGCATTAAAGTTGATTCTTTTAGCAATAATTTATGGTATTAAACTAATCATGATTATATACGAGTGTGTTGGAGGCAAATTCTAAAGGAAAAGTTGTGCTTGAGTAGTGAGTTGCTTGTGAAATTGAGATAAGTGTTTGGTTTAACCTTGACTTGAGGGAATCAGAATCCCAAACTTAAATGCTATGTGAAATTGCATGTGTGTGGTGTATAGGTGAGGTGACGAGTATCTATGCACCACCAAATTATCTGTTAACATGAACCCTTTCCCGTTTCCAAATCACTATATTTCCTGTCTTGATTGTTTTCATGATTTTGATGCCTCCATGTCTACTTGCTTTCGTCAACTTGT
Organism: Nicotiana undulata; assembly: GCA_005239495.1. Classification (NCBI taxonomy): domain Eukaryota; kingdom Viridiplantae; phylum Streptophyta; class Magnoliopsida; order Solanales; family Solanaceae; genus Nicotiana; species Nicotiana undulata. The sequence goes on along the minus strand of ML283944.1, from coordinate 136,949 downwards.
TAAATATTGTTTCAAGTATTTTGGAAGTGTTAGTTGTTCCATTGGATTCATTGTGGTACATAAAAGCTAGAGCTGGTTGACAATGTGTTACGATACATTCCGGTTGGTTTAATTGTGAAATGATAGTTGATGAAGTTTATGAATTGTACAGCTTTTTGTTTACAATTATTGAGACAAAAATATCGTGAAAGGATTTGACCTAAATTGTGAAATCTTTTTTTAATAAATAGAGAGATGTGATTGTCTGGTGGGAGCGGGTTTCACGCCGCAACAAGGAGTAATAAGGGTGGACATGTGGGATCGGGTTGCACGCCGCAACAAGAGAAATAAGGGTGATATATATAGGGAGGAGCAATAATGGTGGACAGGTGGGAGCAGGTTGCGCGCCGCAACAAGGAGAAATAGGGGAGGATATTCATGTTTTACTGATTATATGATAAAGACGGGAAAATTTATTATTTTACTCTATTGTTTCTCATACTCTGCTTTTACCGTTGTTTAAATTCGGAATTTGGAAAATTTATGTGAGAATTTGTTATAGCTGAGATCTGAAAAAGTTAACCGGGTTGTGTTTATTAATTGTTGCAAGTTACTGTTTAATTAGTTTATTATTACCTTCTTGCTTTATTATACACTGCTTACAGGTTATATTATAATCCCCCGCCGTAGCCTCGTCACTACTTCGTCGAGGTTAGGCTCGGCACTTACCAATACATGGGATCAGTTGTACTGATATTGCACTCTGCACTTCTTGTGCAGATCCAGGTTTCGACCAGAGTTGAGTCATCCGAGTAGTTGCTGAGCATTCGTACGGAGACACGAGGTAGATCTGGTGGCGTCCGCAAATTCCTGGAGTCTTCTCTTTATTATTTAGATTGCTATATTATTTCATTCAAAACAGATATATATTTCCTTCAGCCAAATACTTGTAGTATTCTTTAGTAGTTTGGGATTCACTACTCAAGACCCTGGGTAGTTATATATTTAGTATTAGTTCGTGGTTCGTTTCATTATTTTAAATTTCGTTCTTGATATTATTATTGAACAATATTAGATTTTGTTTTCATTTTAAACTGTCTACTCATGATTAAGCAAATTTTTAAAGAAAACGGTTAGTTAGATTCTAACATTGGCTTACCTAGCAAGTGTGGTGTTAGGCTCCATCACGATCCGAGGGTTGGGAATTTGGGTCGTGACAGGGGAAAAGTGACTTAGCCACCAAGTAACAAGCCCTAGAATCTCTCTAGAATAAAGACATTCACCTTAAATAGAATTCTATTTATAACACTCCCCCTTGAATGTCTATTCTACAAATAATGTGCCTCGTTAAAACCTTAACAAAAATAAAACCCAATGGGAAAAATTTCTAGAACAGGAAAAATGTACACATGTTTAGAAATGCGCCTTTTGGTTGCCTCGTTAAAAAACTTGCAAGGAAAATCCAATGGGACAAAACCTTGTAAGAGAAAAAGAGTGCAACGCGTATTAACTCCCCCTGATGAGATCATCAATTCACATCCTTGAGCCTTCGTATCCCAATCTTGTGCACCATCTTCAAGATATCATTTGTAGAGATTTGATAAACAAATCGTTCATATTAACTTGAATAAATATGTTGCACCTTGAAATCATCATTCTTGATAGATATGTACTATCTTCGTAAAATGCCATGGAATGACCTTTTCAATATCTCCATAGTGATTATGGCTATCATATTATCATGCTTATAGTTATAGCAAGATACAAATGTGCATAAATTGCACTTAGAATGTGGTACTTCATGACCAAAAACTGTATATGCTTTAAACGATTTAAATCCTTCAAGGTTTGTCATATAAGTCATATAATAGACTTTAATTAGATGCATATCAAATTTTCATGTCATGCTAGACAAATAAGATATCGAAAACTGATTGCACATATCATTGACTTTATATTATCAAGTGTTTGAACTGCAGGTCCAAATACTTGTCTTTCATATGAAACCAATTCTATTCGAATTGCGTCTCTTCTATTTGGATAATATTTTTGTGTCTGTATTCGACAAACTTAAGATCCTCATCTATACTTAGAGTTATCATAGATGTCATCGACGAACATTTTATATCGGTTCCAATATTTTTTCATAAAGACATAACATAAAGATCTCTTCATTCATATTTTCAGATACCTGAACCTCTCTTGAGATTTTATAAAGTATTATGTCATGTGATCTTCTAGACCACTCGTCACTTTATTATGATCATTTTGATCATGTGCTCATCGCGTTTATCAAGAATTTTATTTGAACCGATTTGTCTATACGCTTTAAGTGTACCATGGACTTTGTCATTCTAGGACCTAATATGAGTATTTGCAATGAGAATATAGTTACTTTATTTGGGTCAGCAAATGTGTCTGGCATGCTTTGCAATATATTGAAAATGGATTATCTTTTTATGAACTTCAAGGTCATATTATTTTATTCGAGGATCTAGATGTACAAATGATAATTCATTCCACGCAACTTTTTCTCAACTGTTTATTCTTGTCCCCTTCATGTTAGAAAAACTAACTTTCTTACTCAATTTTGGGAACCCATCTTTGTGCATTATGGTGTTAATCAAAATATACACCGCACATCAATAATAATAAGATGGAATTATTTGGTTCCTGACCTGAACCACATGTGAGAGGAGAATGTAATATACTTTCGTATATAATGTATATCAGAGTCTTATAAATAACTTTGTTCTCATAAGCAATAGTTTAGCTATTAAGTGGAGGCACTCAATAAGTCCTTTTGCTAAACCAATTGTGATGTAAACCAATTTAACAAGATTAACTATCTTTAATAGACAATCTGAAAATTATGCTCTAAATTAAATTATTGAGCAAGTTACCTCGCAAACAGCAGGTTGCGGGTTAATAATAATTGCACATATAACCATCTCATAGATGCATCTTATGTGGTATACATGGCATGTGAATGAGCTCATATTCGCCTTTGATATTTCCAGCATTCATGGGATTCAATCCCAAATTTTAGTTGGTTTACTAATTAATGAGAACAAACAACATAAGAGAATTCGTAAAGAACTTTCTAGTTCTTTAATATTTACCCGTGTGAATTCTCTTTTATTTTTGCACATCATACTTAAATTGATATGGCTAAACCAATTATGTCAACCGAATAAATTATCAATATTGATAAACTTCAGGTTTACACCATGACGCGTGCAATTATCAATAAATTCTAAGTTTATAATGATATGGGTTTTTATATCAATAAACTTCTACTTTATATGTGACATTCTTTTATTTGTGTAGTACAAATTAGAGAATAAAGCGGGTAATTTTTCACATACATATTATCCCATTACAAGTTGTAGTAGTAGAAGATATTAAATATTTCCTTTATTTATAGTCTCAATATAACCAATCGCTTTCGAGAATAGTTTTAGAAACTCAATAAGTTTCTTTGAGACTTACTACAACACAATAAATTGGCATGATAATCAATTGTATTCCTCCAAAATAGTAATAATTGGCTCTTCCAGATCTCTCAATTAATTTGGTACTACCACATATCAATCAACATCCATATGGTGAATATCTCTTTTAAAGAGAAAGTTATACCATTACGGTCATGACCAATATCATCATAGGCCAAATATGTTACTTCTATTACTTTTGTCCTGTAATAATCACATTGCCATAATATTTTGGCATAATCACATTGCCATAATATTTTGGCATAATCACAATAGGTATATGATCAATGACTATTCGTGCCATAATAATGAAATTATTTTTCTATTTTATCTCAAACCTCCTTTTAGAGGTGAGCGCGGTATATTCACTAACACTAGCATGTTCATATTCTTTCAACAATGAATATGTATTTATAAATCAGATGTTGTAACATTCACATCATGAATGAACCATAATCATCTATATGTGCTTTACAAAATCTCATGTCAAATCGATAACAAATATTACTTTCAAAGAGTGAAAATTTTCATTATCAGAATGATGACGATTATAATTTCGTATATTGCCACGTCTACATCCATTGATACCTTCACGATAATAACTTTGTTTTCGTTCAAACTTATCACATATTGCTATCACATTCTCTTAAGGGGAATGAGAATTAAGCAAATTCACTGGGACGGATTTCCACTTCTTTGCCCACAATCATACATAGATTTGATCATGGTAAGGCATAAAAGTTTTACCACTTTGGGTGGTTATAATTACTTGCAAACTCTATAAGAGTTATAATCAAAGTTTATTGTCTTCGCTTGCATTTAAAATCAAATTATAAATTCAAGAATTTAAAAGAGAAAATAAGGTAAAATACTTACCTTAAATCCAAAATTTAATCATGAAGGAAGTTCATGGAACAATTGACAATCATTATGCTCAATCCCAAAGCTTCTACTCAATTGGTTAGTCTCATGCTGATAACGTGTTATGAAACAATAAAAGAAGAAGAACAATATTGCAGAGAAATAGAGAGAGTGAATTCTTATTGAATTTTGGTATCTATTACAATGGAATAGAACCCCTCTATTTATAGGGAAAAAGTGACTTAGCCACAACAAGCCCTAGAATCTCTCTAGAATAAAGACATTCACCTTAAATAGAATTCTATTTATAATACAAATAACATATTTTTTTAATTGTAAGTTATATATATTCCATCGGTTTTAATTTATATGAACTTATTTAACTAAACCTTGAATTTAAAAAAATAGAGAAGATTTTTAAATTTGTAATGTAAAATGAGACACACGTATTTTGTGTCACTATTAATTGTTACATAAAAATAAATTATTTCAAATATAAAAATGATCATTCTTTTTAGCACGAATTAAAAATAAAATAAGTTAATATAATTGAAACGGAGGAAGTATATGTATTATTAATAGCATACGTTTCTTTTACTGATATCAATAAATTTTAATATATTAATAATAATTTGTCCCTATTCTTTTTGATCAATTAATGTTTATCATCACCTTACCTGTAATTACTAAATAAGTAATATAATTATAAAATATTTTTTTATGTCGATGCATTAAAATTAAACTGATATTTTTTTAGTAGTGGCGTATCTCAATTAATTTGTGCATATGCATTATCAGACTTTCAAATAAGTGAATCCATTTTTCAAATAATATCACTTTAATTGAAAAAATCTACTTTATCCACAATTCCTGACAAAACGAAGGTGTGACAATCCTTAAAATGTATTTACAAGATAAAAGTTTATCCATTGTAAAATATATCCAAAAGCACATGATAAAAGAAGTTTATATATTATCCATGTCAAGTTTTAAGGAAATATCTAACAAACTGCAAATATACGGATGTTACTACATGATCAAGAGGAAAAAAATATATGTTAAAAGAAATATATTAAACCATAACACATACAAATAGGCTTTTAATAGTTCACCCGCAAACACAATGTATAGTCCAGGTGGTTTCGCCCTCGTAAATGCTGAGCAGACGTTATGTGAGGACCACCGCTGTTTGATAGAAGTCATGTTTACTCGATATCTTTAGTTACTTAACCCAACTATGGTTAATGTTGACTTTGTCTGAATGTTCTTTTCGTAATAAACTCTGCTATTCTTATTCCATTCAAGGCAAAATAAATAGGTATCCCTATAGGCTATAATTAGCATTGTTTAATGATCTGTTGACCAATTGAAATGACTTCATTTAATTTGATAAATGTCAATTATAAATCTGAAACGTTTCAATGGGTTCCTACTTGATTTTATCTAACGATAAATTTAGATGAATAATATATTGACGTTGAAAAAACTAGATAATTATAAATATTTAAATCTGCAAATATAAATTAATTCATTACTTAATTAACATGGCTTGTTAAATGTTAATACTTGTACGTGCACATTTATAAGATGCATGCATTTTGCCAACGTACTTGCATGTTTAATTCACATTTTCCTTTTGATTACCAAATTACGTTACATGAAATAGCTCACATTTTAGGGAGCAATTCGACACTAGTAATTTGGAATCAAAAGGAAAATGTGAATTAACGAAACTAAAGAAATAACGCTGCTTTCTGTATAAAAATTAAAATTTTGATTGATTTGTTTTCTTGATACCTCATTGCCTAGCAAATTTAAAAATATATGCTCAGACTAATTTAAGCTGCTTTTAGAAAGGACTTGCATAAGAAAACTAACTGCTTATAGAGCTCCAAATTCACTACTTCCGTTTGTTATTATTGAACAAATGAAATCGAAACTCGGTCTTTTATTTATAATTTATAATATAAATAAGCAAATTACAAGTCATTGTATTAATTATGGCATTATTACTCTTTCTCAATTCTATTCTCATTAACGGTTACAACTTACAAATGAAGATAAATGAGCCCTTCCATTTTTTAACAATGGATTGCAACATGATATGCATGAGAGATTATGATTGACCTTTAAATTATTTATTTTCACAGCAAGAACACGAAACAAAACTGCTTAGGAGAAAAGAAAATATATAAGGATATTAGGAAGGGGAAGAATGTACTATATATTCACCGTACAACAAGATCAATAACGACCCAGTAAAATCACAATGGTGAAGTCTGGGGAAAGTAGTGTGTACGAAGTAGAGAGGTTGTTGAAGACAAAAAGAGACAATATCAGTACCACCACACAAATCATAGGAACAATAACAACAACATAAAAACCAGAAGATAGATGCAAAGCAAAAGCGATAGCCAATAAATAGACCCGACACTATGAGAAACGAAAGAATAGTAAGACATGACATTGCCACTAGCTATCTTGGACAAAAACCTTACCAGACTAGTCTCGTAAAGGTACGAAGTAAGGCAAGACTCAACTGCCTCCTAACCTACAACCCTAGTATTCGACCTCCACAGCTTCCTATCAAGGGTCATGCCCTCAGAAATCTGAAGCCTTGTCATGTCCTGCCTGATCACTTCTCCCCAATACTTCTTAGGCCGTCCTCTACCTCTTCTCGTGCCCTCCGTAGCCAGCCGCTCACACCTCCTTAACGGAGCACCATACATATATAATATAACATGTATAATTCCTTCTAACATAAACATTTATTATTTAACAAGGTTAAGTAAATATATAATCTAAACAAATTGAATAAAACACTTTAAATCTATAAGAAGAATGCAATATCACTATATCATTACAAGAAAATTGAAGGTATGGAATTAATGTTACTTCCATAAAAAATAAATATTAAACAAATAATTTAATATTTAATTTTCACCTAAATATACTAAATTTGATGCATGGTAAAATGGAGTAAATTCGAAAAAGGTGAAAAGATAGTTGAAGAGGGTGCGTGGGCAAAATCGTCAGTGAATAAAAAGTAAAATACTTTTCCATTACCTATAAGTCTGTAACTGAAAAAGAAGGTACTTCCAATAATAAAAAAGAAGAGTGATGAAAAGAGAGAGAAAAGAAAAGGAGTTAAATACTTAACTGGGGTTAAGCTTTAACCTGAGCATGTCCCAGTGAGTCAGTGAAAGAACAGTTAGTATATAGAAGGAAGACGAAATAATATGTATATTATTATTATGTGTATAAAGAGAGAGAGAAATAAAGAGGGTGGATAATAAGGAAGCGATTTGGTAACGTTGTTGATTCCAGGTGATAAAAATGGCCAAGAAAAAGCGGTTTTTGACAACCCAAAAAAGTGGTATTGGATTCTACTAAGAAGACTGAAGCTAAAGAGTGGTTTTGTAACTGAAAAAAAGTTAGCTATAGGAAGAGCACAAAAGCTGTTACATAACACTTATGTGTGTTTACATTTAGAGAGAGAAAGAAGAGAAGGATTTGGCTAAGTGTATTTTGTTTGCTAGTAAAATTTGGATCTTTGGAGGTTTTTGTTTGGATTTGTAATGATGATAATTGGGGTATGATAAAGTGCGTGAACAACATTAAAAGGTTTCTTCTTCAAGCTTTGTTGTTAGCAGCAGCCCTTTTCCTTTTTTTACTGTGAATTTCTAGGATAGTTTTAGTGGGCTTTAATGGTTGAGGTAGAACCTTTAAGAGGAGCTCCTGCGGTACAAAGTCAAAATACAGGTGAAAAAGAGTTGCTTCTTTCTTGTTTGTTTTATGGGTTTTTGTGAAATGTTGTTGTTTTCTAAGAAGGGGTAGCAAAGCTTGACTCTCTATCTGTATATATTTGCTTCTCTTCTTCTTTTTCTTTTGTTTTTTGTTCTTCAAATTCTCAACTGTATTTATGCACCTGGATAAGTCTTTAGTTACTGCAATTTGCTAATCATTTTCATAAATCAATAAATTCCTGATTTGGGATAACTCTGGTTTAAATGAAAATTTTAGTTCAGTCTTTTTCCTATTGGGTTTCTTAGCAAAATCTCCAGCTTAAATAGCAACTTTCTTTTGCTCATTTGAGTGGAAAATTTTTGGCCTTTCTATGTGATTTTGCTTCATTTCTTAGGCAAGCTTAATAGTATATCTCTATCATCTCATATTACTTTTCCAATTATATGTTTATTAATGTAGTTTATTTTTTGTATGGTTAATTATATTTTGAGTAGGTATGGGAAGTGATGATATGTATACAGAGCTGTGGAAAGCTTGTGCTGGCCCTTTAGTGGATGTTCTTCGGACTGGTGAACGAGTTTACTACTTTCCACAGGGTCACATAGAACAAGTATTTCTTTCCAAACCCCTTCTATGATGCTATGAAGTTTTTATTTTTTTTAAAAGAATTTTTTTTATGATTGTGTATTGATTGTTGTTTTTGTAGTTAGAGGCATCGACAAATCAAGCTCTGAAACAACAGATTCCTCAATTTAATCTTCCTTCAAAGATACTCTGTCGCGTTGTTCACGTCCAGTTACTGGTACGTTCTTGATCAAATCTAGCCTTTGTTTATTAAATTTGTTAGAAAATGTCCTCTTATGGTTGAATGCGAAAAGGAAATAAAAAGACATTGATAGTTTCACTTCTATTGACAGGCGGAGACAGAGACTGATGAGGTCTATGCTCAGATCACTTTGCACCCTGAGGCAGTGGTAACTATCAGTAGTAATTGCTGTTATTTTTTCTGAATTTTTTCTTAAGCATCAAGCATATGATGCTAAATAAAACGCCGGTCTAGTCTAATTCAATTTTCTGTTTAAAGGTTTGAACAATTATTTAATATGACTGCTATTTAGATTCTTTAGTTTGACTAATTTTGTGTCTCATCACCTTAATTTCATCCTTGTAGCAAGAGGAACCGTCTAGTCCTGATCCATGCCCACCTGATCTGCCAAAATATATGGTTCATTCGTTCTGTAAAATTTTAACAGCATCAGATACAAGCACTCATGGAGGATTTTCTGTTCTTCGGAAGCACGCCAATGAATGTCTCCCACAACTGGTAGTTCTTTCACTTTGTTTTTACTTTCTCCTTTTAGCTTTCTGATAAAGATAGATGAAGGAAATGGGTTTAATTAACCCCATGTACGATGTATTCTTCTATATTTCTTCTTGTCTTAAGAATTGATTACATTTAGCAAATCTTTAGAGAGTTATATGTTCTGATATTTGGACTGGTATGTGGCATCAACAGGACATGACTCAGCCTACTCCGACCCAAGATTTGGTCGCCAAGGATCTTCATGGGTATGAGTGGCGATTTAAGCATATCTTTAGAGGTAAGTTTTGCTAATGTCCAGTAAGAATTGATCGTTGTTGAAGTTGTAAAATTTTCCCAATATAGTTTTTTCAATTGCATTTTAGTTTCGGGTATACGTGTATATTCTCTTAGTTCCTTAATCCACCTAGCTACTTTTCAGGCCAACCTCGAAGACACTTGCTTACTACTGGATGGAGTACATTTGTGACGTCCAAGAGATTAGTTGCTGGTGATGCTTTTGTATTCCTGAGGTGCTAACTCTCTTTTTTGTTTATAATTTCTCTCTTTACTTGTTTGGAACTAGTGTTGCTTCATTTTTTGCTCCATTCAATCATATGTAATTTTCTATGAAACTAACGTGATTCACGTCTTAAATATCGTAGGGGTGATAATGGAGATCTGCGTGTTGGGGTTCGACGTCTTGCTCGACAGCAAAGCCATATGCCCCAATCTGTGATATCCAGCCAAAGTATGCATCTTGGTGTTCTTGCGACTGCATCTCATGCTATTACAACACAGACCCTCTTTGTTGTATATTATAAGCCAAGGTATTCCTCTATGTCTGTGTAGATGCCACTGAATTTTATTTAGACGTGCTTCCTATATGACATCTTCCTACTCTTCTAATACCATATGACTTCAATCAGGACAAGCCAGTTTATAATTGGATTAAACAAGTATCTGGAGGCTGTGAGTCATGGGTTCTCAGTAGGTATGCGTTTCAGGATGAGGTTTGAAGGCGAAGATTCTCCTGAAAGAAGGTTCACTAGTGCATTTGCTTTCCTTGTGTTAATTTGTAGGTTGTGTTGCTGTTGCAGATTTTGATTTTTGCGAGTTTTAATTGTCAGGTTCACAGGAACGATAGTTGGAGTTGGTGATATTTCCTCTCAATGGTCAGAATCTAATTGGCGATCATTGAAGGTTAAGAATATGTTTGGATTCATAGTTGGCAAAGTTTGGTACATATATTGTCTCGTTTAACACTTGTTTACATTTTTGGCCCTTACAGATTCAATGGGATGAACCAGCATCCATAGTGAGGCCAGACAGGGTTTCGCCATGGGAGATAGAGCCTTTTGTCGCTCCTACTTCTGTAGACGTTGCACAACCAGGAATAAAGAGCAAACGACCCCGTCCCCTTGAGCTTCCCCACACTGGTATATAGCAACTCCTGCTCTCATGTTTTTACTTTTTCTTTTCCCTTCTACAAGCCCAGTCATTAAAGTTCAGCAATAATTGGTTTGTCGCAGACATTTCAGCTGCCTCTGCTGCTTCTCCGTTCTGGTACCCTGGATCTGGTCCTACTCTTGAAGTGAGCCACTTAGGTAGTATTGCTGATAACCAACTATATTGGTCTTCGGAGCAGAATAGCAGCCTCTCCAATGGCGCGAGCAACACAAGCTGTAGGACCAATCTTAGTGGAGCTTGGCAGCGTAGTATGCATGTAAATAATTCCCTCAATATGCTCCGAGACTCTATTGAAGACAACAAGCAGCTGACTGCACGATCAGTTTTGTTGGATTATGGTTCTCCTTTGTCATCAAGGGCAAGTAACGGCCTTTTACTTGACCAAGTGAACAGGGGTAATAAGCATGAGATCTTTTCTACTTGTCGCTTATTTGGTATTGACTTGCGAAACAACTCTAATAATACCCCTACCAGTGGGAAAGACGCACCTAATGTTACATCCAACTGCACGGATGGTGCACCTACTGTGCCTGATGGATCCGAAGCTGATAAGGACCAGAATGTAGAGCATCTAAATCCTTCTGAAGAAAAGAAACAAGTCCAATTGGAGGCACTACTGAAGGATACACATAAGCAGGGCCTCACTTCATCAAGAACTCGTACTAAGGTGCAAAAGATAGTTTGTCTTCATTCTTTAAATTGTTGAAACCATTTGTTTACCTTACTTACCTGTAAGCTTATATATGATTATCCAAATTAGGTGCAAATGCAAGGGGTTCGTGTTGGACGCGCTGTTGACTTGACTGGATTAAGTGGTTATGATGATCTTATCATTGAGCTGGAGAAGATATTTGATATTAAGGGAGAGCTTTGCCCTCGAAACAAATGGGAAGTTGTGTATACAGATGATGAGGGTGATATGATGCTTGTGGGGGATGATCCATGGCTGTGAGTCTCTGCAACTGACCTGATTTTCATCTCTGTGTTTCTTTTGACTAAATGTTTTAATTTAATTTTCTAATTGCAGGGAGTTCTGTAAGATGGTCAGGAGGATATTTATATATTCTAGTGAGGAAGTGAAGAAGATGAGTCCTAGATGTAAGCTTCCTATTTTATCATTAGAAGGTGAAAGAACAATGCCAAGTGTGGATTCAGAGCTAAAATCTGAAAGATAGACTAAACTTGCTGAACTGGATGATATAATGGCTACAGATATATATGGGTAAAAGGCTTAACGAACAGACGTGCTTTTTTTTTTTAATTTTATTTTTCTTGTTTCTTTTCTCGTATAAAAGACCAAGGGAAGATGTGAAGTTTGTGATTTGGTTCAAAGTAGGAGAGTACTAAGGAACTGGATTCATGGATTAATGTTAGACTTTACTAATCTTGTAGTTGAGAAACTTGGTGAAAGTTAGTTCTGGAAATTGTGAATACCTTTGTGGTTGTGACAGGTTGTGATTTGATCAGTATGTAAAAAAGGTAAAGAAATGTAGTTTGATGGCAAATTATGGTTGGAGTTATGTTTTATAGTACTGAGTAGAGAAGAGTGACCATAACTGTAGCTGTGTAGCATAACAAGTATGAGTTTGTGGCCCCCCATCATCTTTTCAGGCTCTGGCTCTAAACCGTACATACCATTATTTGGCACATAAAATATGAAGTTTTTTCACATAGATTATTTTCAGGCCAAGTGTGCATATGCACATGGTTCCCAGTAATGATCCTGCTATGCTGTGCATGTGAACTTCAACAATTAAAATTATACTTTTAGGCCTGTGGCTGTGGTCCTAAAAGCTTGGAGTTTCATTCTATTCAAGTTTGCTTTATTAAATCATTAGTTGGTGTTTGGTGCGATTACAATTGGGAGCCCTCTAGGGTGGTATAAGAATTAAAATATGTGGATCTAGTCTGTTTAAGAATAAATTGTCCCGAAGTTGGCTACCTAGAGCAGTAGTTTTCTAGGATTTCTTTCTTGAATATTGATTGCTTTTAAATGAGATAAAAATAGACGTCCAATATGTCTATGACAAAGACGTGAAATCTTTTATTATCTAATTTCAAATCTTTCAGGTCGTCATCCCTCGTGCTACTCAATATTTGCTTCAGACATTTTGGACCGTATTTTTGTTTACTAAGGACTGGTATTTCTACTTTTTATAAGAGAGGGGGAGGGGTGTTGCTTACTCTTGATATTTTGACTGGTTTCTTCAACTAAAATTGACTGCTCAATGCTGGATAATACACTCAGCATCTATAATCAGTAGTACAATTCAATTAGTGAACCCCTCATACTAGACATCATGTAAAGTGCGATAGTCTTCTCTAACTTTTGGATCCTAGTCGTTTTCAAGTTCAGAGGCCTCCCCTCTCTGTGTAGAGTAACCCTAAGCATGCTTTAGTTCGATATCGAAACTCGAGTTATTTGAATAATGGATTTAGGTAGGGGTGGAGCTAGCGTGTAGTCAGCGGGTTCGGCTAAACCCAGTAGTTTTAGTTCGACCCCTGTATTTGTTTTAAAAAATTTGACAAATATGTATAAATTATTAATTTAGAATCCAGTAACTTAAAACGATTAGAATTCTGAACCCATAAGCTTGAAATCCTGGTTCCGCCTCTGAATTTAGGGGATGGGCAAGAGCCAAGAGCAGGCCATGTCATCTGAGCATGTGTGCTAATACATGCAGCATTGTGCATAGCGATGCGCCCACACATGATATCACCGGTATCTTTTGCCATTTCGTCTTTCTTTCTTTACTCGGCACCTTAATTTGCTATAGTCTATCTCATTGTCATCGCTACTAATTTAAAATTCAGGACATAATTTGGTAAATTAAGGTATCAAGTATATTTTAAAAGTCTATTCAAAGCTTTATTGAATTTGTTGTTGTTGTTGTATTATATATATTTTGGCTAGCCAATTCAATTAATATCGCCGGCGATTCTGTATATTATCCTATAAAATGTCTATTTTAAGGTAAAAATAGTATGGGCTAGCCAGTTTTTCGAACTGGTCATTCAAAAATAGTCAGGCGTTTGCCAAGTCATTAAAAAATAACAACTATTTTGCTGCAACAGAGACCGGTCCAACATAATATATTGGAGTACGGTGCACCTGTGTATGAACTTCCTGCATATTATGCCGGAACTCCAACACGCGGAAAGTTCCAGCATAATATACTAGAGATTCGAGCACCTATGTATGAACTTCCAGCATATTATACTGGACCGGTATACTTTACTGGAACTCCAGTATATTTCCGGATTGTGTACAGTGTTTTCGTTCAGATTTATCTTTACAAGAAAAGTGACTAAATTTCGGTTACTTTTGAAAATGTGGCTATTGTTGAATGAGCACTTGTAAATCTGGCTATTTTTTAATTTCTCTCTGTTTTAAGAGATCAACAACAACGGGCTTCTACTTTCAATAGGCCCACATACAATTTCACTACTGTGCTACCCTTGGTCCGTAACCGTAACACGGTAGTGTATGTTGGGCCGTCGAACTGTATGTGTTGGACTAGTTGGAAGGCCATTTTGTTTTCTGTGCTAGACACAGATGAAATCCAAAAACTAAAAATGACTCCGGTAGACATTTTTAAGCATGTTGTTTAAAATATATTCACAGTTTATAATATATTTACAAATTTGTCAATTTTGCTCAGACTTCAAGATACGGCATCCTAGACTTTAAACCTTAAAGTTCAAACTTCAGGACATCGTGTCCCAAAGTTCGAAAATTGTGTCCAGAAGTGCGAATCTTATATCCTAAATTTCAAATTAGTAGTTCAGAAAAATTCAGGACACGTAGTCCTGAATTTTAAATTAGCTGCTCAAAATTTTAGGACACTAAGTCCTAAATTTCTAAATTCAGGATACTTAGTCCTGAATTTTGGGTTGGCTAATCTTTAAATACAATGAATTATGGATATATTTTAAGCGGGCTTAAAGGTAGTTATTGTTGCAGTTCGGTCAGAACTAAACACTGTGTCTATTTTGAAGAATTAATCTAAATAGCGATCTTTTAAACTTAAAATAACAAATGGATGTATAATATATATTATGTGTATATCCATTTATAATTAATATATCATTTATGTATATTGGCTAAAAAAAAAAGTAAACAAATACATTCTGCAGGTAATTTGTGTAAAGATACTCATTTTTGGCATATCTCTTGTCTTTTCTTTTTTTTCTTCCGACGAAATGGACAGACATTTCATTTTCACTGTCATTCCTTTTTCATTTATTGGTACCTTTGACGCTGCGCTTTCTTGAAATTTTGCAAGTACGGTATCAACGATTACATTAATATTACGGTTTATAACAGAAAAATATAATATCTTGCCCCTTCCGGCTTCCCCCTACAGGAACAACAGTTGTAACTAACTCAGTTCATGCTTATCCTTAGATTTAAAGTTATCCTTTTAATTTATACTTATCATTCAGTTAGTTAGTTCTAGATATTGTTTTGATTTGAATAAGTCTCCTAATTGAAGGAGTAACTGAGCTTGGTATTCAATGCCAATACAAATACAGTTTTCCATCAATTATTTTCTTCTATTTTGGGTATAACCCAAGTTTTAGAGCTTAATTGTTGGTTCAGTGATATAAAAGTATTTTCAAGATAATAAAAAATGCAAAAGCAGAACAGTTAATTAGAGAAAATTCAAAAATATCTTTTTTTCTTTGGAGAAATTCTTTAGAAAGTTTAGTATAAAGCTAACAATGATGAGAATCCTATCATGGTTTTCACGTGAATAAGTATAGTAGTAAGAGAAAATTAATGCGATCAAGAAGAAATTGTTTTTCAACTAATAATAATTTCATTCTTTCTTTTTAAAAAGGTACAAAAGTTATATCACCAACTTGATAATCACCACTCTTTCTTCGGTGCTCGAAGTAGTTACCTTTTTGTGAGACTATAATTTAATGGAATAAGCTTTTCTTTATTTTTATTATGTTGTTGCTTAATGCACCTTTCCTTCGCTATCGTTTCCATCCTTAACAAATTGACTAACTTTCTAGCACTATGCATTTGGAGTTTATCACGAAATCATAGCAATATCTTACGCCATTTTCCATTTTATTTGTGGTGTTACGACATGTTTTTGAATCAATAAAGGAAAAAAAATATCAGACACGTGTTGCAATATCTGTAAAGCATGTATTATTGAGGAAATTATCAGTCTAAGGGCAAACCCTAAACTTAGTGATGCTATAACTCCATAAACAAGACTGTCTCAACAAGATTGGACGTCTAAAGCCAAACTTCAAAGAGAGGACCTAGGTAAGAATATCAAGGATAAAATTTCAATGAATGTATAAAATAAAAGGTAGAATAATAAAATCGGTTCAAGAATTTGATAAGTTGATATATAATTATAATAACAACATACTTAGTGAAAACCCACAAAGTAGGATATGGGAAGGTAGAGTGTATATAGAGTTTACTTCTACTTTGGGAGATAGAGAGGTTATTTTCGAAAGACCCTAGGCTCAAGAGAAAGCATGGCAAACACGAAAGCAAATAAGTCATGATAAAGCAGTCCAAAAAAGAGCAGTAACTATCACAAATAAATAAGATAATTGAAGGATAAGAAACAATAGATAGTAATAGAAACCAAAAATTAGAAGCTATAAAGCAAATAAGATGATATAATGATATTGAAAAGTGTCACATATATTGCTACAATATAATAATTACTTCCTGTGATGTTTTGAAGAAGACAACTTGTAACTTGTAAGCCACGGTAAGTTGGGACTGAGACTTTTCAATATTAAGAATAAGAGTACCAAAAACGAGAATGGAAAAGGCAAATATATAAATAATAATATGGGCCCATATTATTGTTAGGATATAGATGAGGCAAAGATTAAAAAAAAAAGACTACACATATAAGAAAATAATTCATTCTTTAATTATTACGGCGATCTTCACATTAAAGTTATTGTACTTTCACTCTAGAAGTTCGTTTTAAATTTAAATGTATACATATTTATAATAATACATATACAATATATCTTTAAAGAAAAAACGAAGCCCCCAAAAAGTTGAGATTAACGCTTTACTGACCTTATAGTCGAGCCACCCATGTCCATAAATATCATTATTTCGTGATATACCTCAACAGCCAGTTTAAATTTCTAAAGCAACTCCCATAATTGTATCAAGTTAAAAGCGTGTGTCGTAAAGGTATTTCACGTGAGAAAGAGGGTCTCATTCTTGAAAAATCCTTTCATTAATTGTGTGGCACTCTATAGATCCTCAATTGCCTCTGCTATTAACTTCAAATATTCCAATATCATTTTCCTCGGTACATTATGTGGCATTTTACGAAGAATCAATTCAAAGTAAGAACACTCTTGTGTATTTTGGAGAGACAGGGTGTTTGGCAAATCAGTGCTCCACATATTAGTAGGAAAGGGAATGACAGTTAACTTATTTGATGTTATTAATCATAAAAATCTGGGAGTTTTAGTCCACAAAGGAAGACAAAACATATATCAAATCAAGCTTTACTTTTGCTGATCTAAGTATGGTTTTACATTACCCTAAATTCACTGCTTTACCTATCTCAGCCCCACAAAAAAAAAGCAAAGGTTGGCTAGAAAAATGAGCTCTTTTTATTTTTGCCACTCTTTGATTAGAGTGGTGGACAATTTGCATACTATAACATTTTTCTTTATCTACAGATTATGATTAAATTTTATTAAAAGAACGATCATTAAATGTTCTTTATTTTTAAGTGATAAGGATTTATTTGAGGAAAAGAGCAAGACAAAGTCAAAGGAGGAGGCCAAACGTAAAGATGACCAGAAAATATATACTACTCCCATCTTTATTTCTCTTTAATGACTATTCTTTGTTTTTGGTTGTCTCCTTTTTCTTTCTTTAATTTGAAAAATGCATCCGAAAGATAACTGCTTTTTTCTTTCTTTTCTCTTTTCTTTAAGTTGGAGTGTTTCTTTTGCTGAAGGCTGATGTCTGAAATTGAATTTTCATTGCTGAAACATTTGGCTTTTTCACATTGTCGCCTTTCTTCAATTGCCAGCTTTGGTTTTCAAGACTTAGGGGTCGTTTGGTTGGAATACGATTTATACCGGTATAAGTTATATTGAGATAAGTTACGTTGGGATTGTTGTTTATTCATTGTTTGGTACGTTGTATTAAGAATAACAATTGGATAATTTCTAAGAAGAAGGTATAAGTTATACCGGTGCTAATTACCCCACCTTCTATAAGGTATAAGTTATCCCAAAGTTAAAATTAAAACTAGGATAATTTATACCCGGTTTGCTAACCAAACATGGTATTAAAATTGGATAATTTCTAAGAAGAAGGTATAAGTTATACCGGTGCTAATTACCCCACCTTCTATAAGGTATAAGTTATCCCAAAGTTAAAATTAAAACTAGGATAATTTATACCCGGTTTGCTAACCAAACATGGTATTAAGGTGGTATTAAATTTTTATACCACCCATATACCTCGTACCAAACGACCCTTAAGGTACTTTTTTGCACATTACCTGTACGAATATTCCTCGTTCTTTTACTAGAATCATATTGAACTTTTCAAGGACTAAGAATTAATTTGTAAAATCTTTCTGCATAAGAGTGGGCCTGTAAATTGTCGATGAGTAAAAGATAGAAGTGGGAATGTTTAAACCATGCATCTGTATTGAAGAATTATATCACAAGGCTTAACTGCTTTGATTTATATGACACAGTTTCTTTATTATTCTGTTACAAAGAAAAATGACATATTTATATATTTAAAAATAATTTATCTTTAACATTTCATGTTACCTTAATGAAATCTTTCTATAGCCACTTAAATGCTATAACCCCATAAAACTTTTGTCATTTAAACTGTTAATACCACAAATTTCAAAAGATATTTTTTGTGCCGAGTCCAACAACCTCATATAAATAGAAATGAAGGGAGTATTAAAAAGTTTCACTAATTAAGCCTTAATAATCCTGGGAAAACTTTCACGTCTGCGCATAGAATCCTTTTTTGCCCTTCCATTATGTTCTTACGGTAATTGGGTCGGAATCCGTGTGATGGTTGAGTGCATAGAAAAAAAGGAGAGAGGTTAAAGTAAGCAAGAGAATTGTAGAAATCTCTTCCACATACTAATATATATTACTACTACTAAATAGTAAAGATAATGAATAAAATAACTTCATTCCTGACTCCATTGGACCAAAAAGAGATGAACTCATTTTTGGTGGATCAACGTCTTGCTCTATATTAGGAGAAATTTGGAAGGGTAATAAATAAATAAAAAATAAAACTAATGGTCAGCTATTAGAAATATAAGATACTCAGTAGTATATATCCATATTAAAGTTCTTGTCTTTTCTTTATAATTAGATAAGAGGATGAGACCAAGTAGATAATAAGTAATTCGGGTTGCATAATAAGTAATGTCAAATTAAACAATTTTCTATAAATAAAATCAAGAAAGCTTGATTTGGTTGAAAACAAGAAAGCAGCATCTAGAATGGACTAGTCATTTGCGTATCAAACACAGACAGAAGCTTGAATTGCTGATGTCTATACATAAAAAATGGACAAATTTTATGACATATGTGTGTGTGGTCTGATGATGCTATTTCATCTGTTGGAGCAGGTAAATTACAAGTAAAAATGTCCAATCTATCTCTGAAAAAGAGCTGACATTTCCTATTATGCTTTAGAATCCAATGCTATCTGCAAATTCCCAAAAAACTTAAAAAAAAGAAAATAAAACTTCCTACATCCTGCAGTATTAAATATTATGGTCCAAACATTAAATATCTTACCGAATTACTATTAATTTAAGACTTTTATAGCATCTACTGCTCCTATCTTTTACAAGTAATCATAACGATTTCTGTAGTCAAAGCACTGTCAATAATTAATCAAATTATCTTAGTCAAATATCTCCATATTTACACATGCCTAATCATCAGTGTGAGCAGACCTACAACATTACTCATTTGATTTGACCTATATGTATTAATAAAAAAGAATGGAGTAATTAATATACTGTAGTGGACTTAAAAATCTTGGTTCGAGTTTTCATTAACGTAACTAGAACAACATATTAGGTGTTTTCCTGATTTTGATTTTCCTATTTTTTTTGAAAGAGTACAACATATTTATCATAATTGAGTTTTTTTTAGAAGGAAAATATAATTATTTTTATTTGGCTAGTCCCCTTTCTTAGAGGAAAAGGTTTGGGCTAGATTATTCCTTCTCATTCGCTAGCATCCACAATGTAGTCATAAGGGATTACGAGAGTCTTGTTAAGGGGGAGAATTACAGGACAAATGTTAGTGTGTCACTTGTGTTTGCCTCTTCGTGAGGTTTTGTACTCTCTTTTATATAGTGGTTGCTCATCTCCGCTCGTGGACGTAGGTCAATTGACCGAATCACGTTAAATATTTATGTATCTTTTGACGTATTTATCTTTCGTTGTCTGATTTATCGCCGTTCAAATTTTATTTTACTAGCTTCCGCATGACACATGATTTCGATCCGAATACAACACAAATGAGAAAAGAAAAGTTATTCTCATCATATAAGGTAACAGTAAAGGCGATTCAATTAATACACAACTATATTCCAAAGTCAATAACGTGGAAGCAAATGCGTTTGACTCTATTTAGTCATTTGGTCTTTTTCTTCACTCCTTTTTTCTGTAAAAATGTTTGGCCATAACTGATGTAAGTCTGCTACTTAGCAGTAGTATATACCTTTGAACCAAACCAATAAAGCAAGAAAAAAAAGCCATAATACCCTTTAAAAAAACTCTCTCTCTCTCTAAACTAAATAAGAACCCCATTTCAGACCACAAAAAACAGAAGCATGGGGACAGATAGAGAGGTAGCAGAAATGAGTTCAACACTAAAACTTCCTCTATTTTCAGTAGAGTCATCACAAGAGGATTTAGGGATGCTAACTCCTCTTCACACTTTAGCTTCAATACCTTTCAAATGGGAAGAAGAGCCTGGAAAACCTCGTCCATGCACTGATCTTATCCCTCTTCCAAACTCCATATGTTTAGAACCACCTCCTAGGCTTTACAATATGGAATTTTCCAGGACATCTTCTTCTCCTACAACTGTATTTGATGGACCTTATATTACCAGTAAACCTAAGTTTTCTTCATTCAGGTTGCTGAGGAAGGATCGTCGGCATCGTCGTCAAGGGTCTTTTGATAGTAGTACTAGCTCTGAAACAGGACAACTTAGTACTACACTTGTTGTTGGTAACAAGAAATCGGAAAGCAAAAGCTGGTGGCGCCGGCCAACTACTACTCATGTTAAACATAAAGGCTGTGAGATTAATAGTGGTTTTGTGTTTCCATCTTCTATAGATTCAACAGATTGTGTTAGTCTCTATGAAGAATGCAGTAGTTCCAGTGTAAAAATGGAAACACTTAGAAGAAGTGGAAGCTTCTCAGGTCACTCGCAGGCCAAGACTCACATCTGGGTAAGTGTCTTTCCAACTCCACTAACTGTTTGTTCGTAATCAATTTATTATTTATATGCAGATTTTAATTTCATTAGTAAATTTTGCTATTACTACTGTTTTTCTCCTGTTCCTTTCATGTCAAATTGCTCTATTTTGTACTCTGCCTTTAACCCCCCTTGTAATTAACGTACTATGATCTCAATGAACTTAGGAACATTGAAAGAAAGATGTACTTACTATATAGAGGTACGTTTCACGCGCTCTACGCTAGATCCTTTAAAAAGGTTGGCCGCCCCACCAGTGGCAGAGGCAGCATTTCCGCCAAAGAGGTTAAAAAAAAATTAATAGAGACTATGACCAATGGAAATTGAACTTAATAAAGATTTTGACCTCCCTTGTCCACTAAGATATGCTTCGGAGGTACAAACCGATCTTCTACCTTACATGTAATTTTTTGGCATGATTCCATCCCCTAAATCCGCCCTTGCGCCCCACCCTATCCTTCAAGGGATTAACTGTTTGTTCTTTGACTATAAAACTTCCGGTCAATATATTTTTTAGTAAAATTCTTGTCACATAAGTTTCCATTTTTGTTTAAACAAAGCTTGAAGAATGATGAATGAATTCATAAGAATTAAGTAAAGTTCCTTTTTGTAATGAGGGAGTAATATGAACACAATGAATAGAGAAAGTAGAGAAGTAGTGGGGTGATAAGAGAATTATTGGAGTAGGTGAAGTTGAAGAAGACGGCAGTGGGGCTAAAGAACACCTAGTTAACTTCACTTTTAGGCAATGGGGGTAGGTATTACACAAACCAACAAATAGCTGTAAGCAATTATGTATCAAAATGTTAAAAGCTACTCCTACTACTGTATTAATAGATGGGGTTGAATCATGAATGAGTAGGTAGATGCTGTCCCAAGTTATAGGGCGTCCATTGTCATCGCAGTAAATGGGAAAGGGGCGAAGGATATGGCTGTCTGATTGAAGTTTTGTAAAGGATTGGGAGATGTGTAGACTTTTCTCTTTAGCATATTTTCTTTTCTTGCTCTGCTATCATTATCAGCATTCAAAATCATTTGCGTGATTCGTTGGCTTTCATTATTAAAACTACGTGCAGTGTCTTCTATTTTTCCATCAGCATTTACTAAACTCAAGTATTGGTCTTGTTGAAATCTTACAGGCAGCTATATACGAGGGTTTCAAGCAGGTAATACCATGGAAGAGCCGAAAGTCTAAAAAAGAAGCGCTAATCGGCTAACTTTCAACGTTAGCTGTTACGTTAATTAAACGAAGACTTGATGTTTGCTTTCTCTAGTCATTTATAAGTACTCCTGGATAAATAAGCAGGAGATATAAAAACAAATGCAATGTTGTATTCTATGATCTTTAGCCTTAAATTTCACCAGAACCAGCTGTAAATTTAGTATGAGATCATTTTCTGGAGGCCATTGTCACTTATGCTTGCAATTAAGTGCATATTTAAAGTTATCATGCAGGACATATTGAAATTCTATAGGATCGAACTGAGATGAGAAGAATCTAGAAGAATGAAAGAGAGAGATCGACTGGAGAGAGCAAATTGCTTCTTCATTCATTATACTACATCCAAATTTCACTAGTTAATCTCTTTATATATATCCGACCAACTCCCTACTAACAGTATCTACAGCTAATTAATCGACTAGCAACACTCTTCACTAAATTAGTTACAACTTTGGATTATGTACACTTGGGTCCCTAAAGTTTCTATTTCTTCACGTTGGCTAAATACTCCCCCTCAAGCTGGTGGGGAGGAAAATATTCTTCACTCCTAGCTTGCATAATAGGTGATCATCTTGTGTCTTCCCAAGACCTTTAGTCAGCACAGCTCCTTCGTATTCACATGTACTGTCTTGATTAAGCATGCCTTGATCTTTTCTCGAATGAAATGACTAGCTGCTTTGCTATCACACATCATGTTTACGGGCCTATTAAGCTCAATGTTCAACTCTGCGAACAGTCCAATTAACCAAACTATTTCCGATGTTGTGGATGTCATGCTTCTGAACTCTGTCTCAGCTGAGGTCTCTGCCATCGTTTCTTGTTTTTTCGATTTCCATGAGATTACAGCATCTCCATAGAATACCAGGTACCCTGTTACTGATCTTCTAGTTTGAAGACATGCCCCCCCCCCCCCCCCCCCC